>PVKC010039740.1:0-12482 GCA_004027635.1 Crocidura indochinensis | reverse complement strand
TCCTTCCTTCCCCCCTCCCTTCCTTCCTTCCTTCCTTCCTTCCTTCCTTCCTTCCTTCCTTCCTTCCTTCCTTCCTTCCTTCCTTCTTGCCACATCCGTTTGTCGCTCAGGCTATGCGCTCAGAAATCCCCCTTAGCTTGGTGGGACCATATAGAACACCGGGTAATTGAACCGCATTCCTTCTTAGTCTAGCGCTTGCAAGGCTGACACCTTACCTCTAGCAATACCTCTCCATGATGATGAAAAAATAATGTTTATTGATATTGTCATAAATTTAAAGTCGTTTCAAAAAATTTGATCTAGTTTTTATAGTGTCTTGTAGCATTTAATAATTGTTTAAATTGTGTGTACTATTTATTGGTTCCTTCCTTTTATTCTTCCTTCTTTATTTCTTCCTTCCATCCTATCTTCCTCACTTCCTTCCTTCCTTTATTCATTCTTTCCTTTCTCCAGCCCCTTTTCTTTTTCATATCTAGTAGAGCTCAGGGCTTAATCCTGCTCTATGCTCAAGGATGATTCATGGCAGTGCAAACATCTATGGAGTCTAATAGGTTAATTGGGTGCAAATAAACTACTTAATTCCTATACCTATCTAGCCCCTTAATTTTAGATTGGTAGTCCCCTAACTACTTTATTGTCAGTTTCCTCTCTTATTCTGTCTATAATGTATCTTATAAAGTAAGATTTCTCAAAGTTGGTGGTATCTTTCTCCTGTATATTCTGGCCAGTTTTCTGTAGGTAGACTACCTGTATAAAAATAGTCAACCAGGTCTTGGTCGTCTATACCCTTTGTACTTGCTGTCCAGGATAACTGAAAACTGTCTAGGATAACTCCCACCAGTTCCTGACTGAACACAAACTCAGCTAAGCTCTGAGAAACAAAAGATGAAAAAACAATAAAAAGAAAAAAATTACAACATCCTCCACCCTTTATTTTGGCCAGGATACACATTCATTATTTTTGACCAAAGCAATAAAATAAATGACAAAAATGCAGATTATATTTATAATATATGTATTCCTAAATAACTAAATACTGCATAGTGTATTCGACAGAAAAAATAATAAAACAATTATAAATATATGTTATTAAAGTATTAATTAAAAGCAATTATAATTGCTCTTTATGAATTATCAGAAATATTGTAGATGTCCTTAAAGAATTTTATTTGACAAAATAACATTTGATGGATTTCCTTATTGGAAAAATAAAATACAAAATTAATTTATTATGTGAAAATAGTAATTTCAGAAGTTTATATATTTTATTTGCTTTGGTAATAATGATATTCATTTTTAAGTGATGTATAACTTTAAAAGAAGCAGGAAATTTACCATTATATTTTACCTGATAATTTTATTTTTTTTATCATTTCAGATTCCATAGAAAGAGGCAACTATATATTTTACACATTTTCAGTTTTAAATGTAAGCATTCTAAGTAACATTATTAAATTTATTAACTATTGACATGTTTTTATTTATGATTTCTATGAAATATTTTATAGCTGTATCCACATTTTACTGTTAAATTTAAAATATAAAAATATCTTAATTTCTTAAATTTACATGTAATAAAAGAAGTTCTTCATGATAAATAGATGTGTTTTGATCTTTATAATTATTAAAATAAGTGTTATATCTTGTATAAGTAACATGCTTTAGGAATACAATAATGCTAGTTTTAAAAATTTGCAATATTTGTCCCTGTAGAACTAACATGAATTTATTAGAGAGCTAAAATATTTATACAATATTAGTTTTTTAATATGGAATAAAAATAAATTTTGTAGAAACTGGATTTTCTTTTCTTAATGAAAATCAAAGTATCATCAGCCTTTACAGAAGTGAGAAGGATATACATAAGTTACATATGACACTTTAGACTATCTCTGAAAAATTCTTGATGTATATACAATTATTAGCATATACATATAAAAACTCTTTAAAAGAGTTGCAATATATATTGTCACTTATATAACTATATATGATCATTGTCTTGAATTCTACATTGGTAGAATATATGCTTAGATATTTTCCTGTTTCACGTGTGTTGTTATTGTATCTATCCAAAGCCTTCTACTTACTGTGAACATTATATGTTTTTCAGAACAAATTAGATATCATGTGTACACATTCATCATACCAAGAAGGAACAACTTTAGCATTTGAGACTATAAAAATACTTGGTTTGACAAACACTGTTACACAAGTTCAAGTGGCAGAAAATAATCAACAAACAAATATTCATAACAGTTTTGCTTATCATGCTTCCAATCAGGTATTTGTATAGCACTGATGAATTTCTTTTTAATTCTCTGTTTTCAATATATATTTGTTTGCTTCCTCTGATGCTTATTTGTCTTTTCATATGTTAGGCTCTTAATATTTTAGCTTCTCGTTTAACATTTTAAAAATATCAATATAATTTATTTTATAACTATTTTTATCTTTTCATGAGCTCCTATTATTCTTATAAACTATATTTTATATGTCACCTTCATTTTTTGTTTAATACCTCATCTATAAGTTAGAGGGTTTTTTTTTAATTTTTGTCTTTTTTATTATTACTGTGGGAAAATGATTGTAGAATTAAGCACATATTCTAGCCATGTAGTCAATCTACCTATACATTTTATATTCTTTTTTTTTTTTTGGTTTTTGGGCCACACCCAGTGACGCTCAGGGATTACTCCTGGCTACGCGCCCAGAAGTCGCTCCTGGTAGGCACGGGGGACCATATGGGAACCGGGGGATCGAACCGTGGTCCGTCCTAGGCAAGGCAGCAGGCACCTTACCTCCTGCGCCACCTCCCGGCTCCCTACATTTTATATTCTAATATCTGTTTACTCATTCCAAAATGTAGTAATTAAATTATAATGTTGTTTGAGAAAATAAGTAAATCTTGCACTGATAATAATAATTTAACACATGGAAATAATTATAATTGGCATTTAATTTCTTCCATAAGATTATATTATACCATGGTTAAGGTACATGCTCTGCATGCAACCAATTATAATTAAGTCTCCAGCACCATGTTGTCTACAAAGTAACATCAGATAAACTGTAGAGGTTTTGAACACTGGTGGGGGATGACCAGGTAATTCCAACAAGCATAAAGCTCAAGTAATACTATTGTCCGAGAAAAAGGGGAAGGACATTCAGCTTTCTGAATAAAATGTGGGAGGCTTCCTGAAAAGATAGCAATAGTATATAATCCTTATTCATATAATCTACAATTATTAATAATAGCACTAGTCATTCATTATAATTATTATATAGAATATTTTCTATAAATATTTTCTAAACATTTTGTATTGCCTAGCCTAAATTTTTCATTTAACAATTCTAAAACCCATATTGATTAAGCACTTTTCTTAATATATATATTATTATATATAATCCCAGTTATGTAACAGTCAATAAAAAGCAATTAAATTGACCTAAATATTTAACAAATTATTAATACATAATAAATAAAATGTATTAATTGGTTTCTAAAATGTTAAGTTTCTGGATCTATATTTATATCTATGCTTAGATGTATGCAGAGACCAGTTTATATGTCTTCCTAATTTGAATTTTAGACGTATCCTTATATAACATTTTAATCCTGAATATGTAGTTATGAAAATAAATTGCTATAAAAATAAAATATGGAGCTGGAGCAGTGGTGCAAGCAAGAGGAAATTTGTCTTACATGAGCTAACCTAGGATGGACTGTGGTTCAATCCTATGGAGTCCCATATGGCTCTCCAAGTCAGGGATGATTTCTGAGTGCATAGCCAGGAGTAACCACTGAGCATCAATGGATGTGGCCCCAAAACCAAAAAAAAATCAATGAAACTTTGGAATAGATGTTTCAATATTATTATTGATGTATAAATAATAAACACATATTGTTGGTAAATTTCCAATGAACTAATTATACAATTAAAATTTATGAAATTTCATACTTCCCACATGCAACAACATATTATGTAGCCTTTAATAACTTCTAAACAGTATATGTAGAGATAAAGTGATAGACCAAAATGTGGATGGAGTTTAGATATGGTATATGAAAATTTAGCCACCGGCATAGCACAGCCTTAGTGACACTAGTGGCTCAAACACCATTAGTCAAAAAGTTCCTTATTGCTAAAATTGAACACAACATTAATAGGCTCAGAGTATAGAGTAGAATATCTTTAGGAGTGATACTCAATCCCCTTTTCCATTAGTACTTCAGTAGAGATCCCTTGCAAATATTGGTTTGTGTGCTGTGTAATGAATAATATACATATATATGTATATATGTGTATATATACACATTTTGAGAAATAAACATTTTTTCTCTGTATCTCAATTTTTCATATTAATCTCTTAATATATTTTATGTAATATTTCCACATTTTTCTTCATTATACTATTTTTCTAGGTGCATCAAGTGTACTATTATACTGATGTAGTTTCACATTCTTTTTGTATAACAATCATTTGGTAGAGAGTCTGTAAACCCAGAATTCTAGGAAATTGAGGATAAAGCAGGATAGTAGTTTCCCCAAAGATTCATAAGCAGTACCAGACTGAGAGATCAAATCAGGTAGGGATTTCAAGATAATGCTTTGAATTGATAATCTACAACTCAAAATTTTTCTGTTGACATTCTATCGTTTCAGAGGAATAGTATTTTTATTCTATTGTTTATCATTACATAGAAGTTACTAATGTTTTCATTTTAAAATCATTGTTGATAATTATATTATGAGTGATATAAAATGTTTAATTGTAAATATTCTTTAATGCTTTTGTTTTTTAGAGTCTCATAATTGATAATCTCAAGTTGAACCTTGGAAAAAATTTTACACTTAAATGGAATCAAGTGTTTTAGACTCTGAAAAAAATTGATTGTTATCCAGACAATAACCCTGAAAATAAACAAAACTGTGAAGAACGTGGCTGTTTATGGGAACCGGTAAACAGAATTTAAATTATGGATTTCATATAAGGATTTCACTGTGGTTGACACATAATACTATTTTACTCTATAGCATACATACTAAATTAACTGTTAGAATTATTTGACTTTAATAAAGTTCTCAGACATGCATTATTGTTGTTTAGTTAATTATTCAAAAATATAATAGATTAAAAACCTTGATATTAGACCGGGAACCATAATGTATATAGAAGAATATGTATGTAAAACACTCTATTACACTGAGACTAAAGGTATCTTCAAGGAGAAAATACCACTGTCAATACAAGTGAAAACATAAATAAATGGAGAAGCTTCTGCAATTCAAAGGAAACAGTGACTAGAATACAAAGGCCATGCATGGAATGAGAGAAACTATTCACCCAATAGCCATCAGATAAAGGGCTAACATCTAAGATATACATGGTGCTGACAAAATTTAAGAAAAAAATTTAGAGTACAGGCCGGTGTGGGGTGGGGAGGAAGGACACTTGGATATTGGTCATGGGAATGTTGCACTGGTGAAGGATTTTTAATATATATATATATATATGTGTGTATATATATATGTATGTATATATATAAATAAAAAAAAGTAAAGAAAAGATAAGGCCTCCCAATTCTTAGCACAGGCTGTGTTCTTTACACTGACTGTATAGAAAGAGGAGGTACAGTAAATGCACCCCATATACACCTCAACCCAGGCCCTTTACCTGGTCTGTATTGTGAATTGGGGGACCAAAAAAAAAAAGAAAAAAATCCAACTTCAGCAAAAATTGGGGAGAAGAAATGAACAGACACTTCCTCAATAAAGAAGTACAAATGGTAAAAAGGCACATGAAAAATGCTCCACATCACTAATCATAAGGAAGATGCAAATCAAAACAACAATGTGGTACCATGTTATGCACACAGAGACTGGCACACATCACAAAGAACAAATACAACCAGGGCTGAGGGGAATAATAACCAGGCGGGGGCTGGAGGAACTCTTATTCACTGCTTGTAGAAATGCCATCTAGTCCAGCCTTTTATGAAAAACAGTATGGACCTTCTTCAAAATCTGGAAATTGAACTCCCAGATGATCCAGTTATATCACTCTTAAGGATATAGTTTAGGAACTCAAAAACACAATACAAAAATGCCCTCTGAATGCCTATGTTCATTATAGCTCTATTTACAAGAGCCAGAATCTGGAAACAACCCAAAGTCCAACAACAGATGAGTGGCTAAAGAAACTGTGGTACATCTACACCTAAAATACTATGCAGCTGTCAGGAAAAAAGAAGTCATGAAAGTTTTCTATACATGGATGGACATGGAAACTATAGGTTGAGTGAAACGAGTCAGAGAGAGGCAGACACAGAATAATCTCATTCATATGAGGGATTTAAGAAAAATTAAGGGGCCTGGGAGATAGCATGGAGGTAACGTGTTTGCCTTTCATGCAAAAGGTTATCGGTTCAAATCTCGGTGCCCCATATGATCCCCCGTGCCTGCCAGGAGCAATTTCTGAGCATGGAGCTAGGAGCAACCCCTGAGCACTGCCGGGTGTGACCCAAAAACCAAAAAAGAAAAATTAAAAGATAGTATGGTAATAATATTAAGAAACAACAGAGATGAGGTTTGAAAGGATGATGATATGAAGCTTATCACAAAGATTGATGAGTTCAGATAAGAAATAATTACACCAACAACTATCATGACAATGGTAGTCAAAGGATTAGAATACCTGTCTTGAGGACAATGCAAGGAGGTAGATGGGGCATTGGTGGCAGGAATGTTGCATTAGTGAAGGTTGTGGTTTTTATGAACATGTTTGCAAACATGGTATTAATTAAAAATTAAAAAATAATAGAACATGTTAAACTAAATTAAATTATTGCTTACTTAAGGCTCTTTGAATAGTGTAAATAAGTTCTATCAAATAGCATGTTCTATTTGTCTTACTCATCATTTTTTTTTTTTTGGTTTTTGGGTCACACCCGGCAGTGCTCAAGGGGTTACTCCTGGCTCCATGCTCAGAAATTGCTCCCGGCAGGCACGGGGGACCATATGGGGCACCGGGATTCAAACCGATGACCTTTTTGCATGAAAGGTAAAACGCCTTACCTCCATGCTATCTCCCGGGCCCCTCATCCTTTTTTTTGTTGTTGTTGTTTTTTTTGGGGGGGCACACCTATGATGCTCAGGGGTTACTCCTGGCTATGCGCTAAGAAGTCGCTCCTGACTTGGGGGACCATATGGGAAACCGGGGGAGCAAACCTCGGTCCGTCCTAGGCTAGTGCAGGCAAGGCAGGCACCTTACCTTCAGCACCACTGCCCAGCCCCGTTTTACTCATCTTATATATTGTCTGTGTATGGCTGTTTATCATTTCAATAAGGCATAGCTTTCAAAGCTTTGCTCCAGTTTTTGAAACCTTTATTTTGATTAATGGACTGTGTAAGTTACACTAAGAAATAGTTATCTCTCAATATTTTGGCCATTGCTTAAACAAAACTAGATGTTACTAGTTTTGTTGATATTGATACTGTTGCTCTTAATATTTTAAATCTTTATTACAAAAAAAGAAATACTGAAATAATCTTTTGCTGTACTTAGTTTGATTTTCTATATGTTTGACTACATGATTAAGTGTTTCAGAAAAGACGTTGATTTTAAATGACTAGAAATATACATGCATATGTTATTTCACTAAAAGGAGACACACATTCAGAAAAATCCCAGACAGGTATGTATTTTTTATTAGTAATCATTAGTTTCTACCTTTAGAACTGGACAGATAGAATAATTTCAGGCTCTTGCCTTGCGAATGCCCCAGCGCTGCCAGAGTGATCCCTGAGTACCAACCCATAAGCAAGCCTTGAGTACTGCTGGATGTGCCCCCCGCCCCCCCCCCCCAAAAAGCAAATAAAAACACGCATCTAGACAAATGATCTCTATAATAGTTACCTAATACAGTGGGGCTCAGGGGTTATTCCTGGCTTTGTGCTCAGAAATTACTCCTGGAAGTGCTCAGGGGACCATATGGAATGCTGGGACTGAACCCAGGTCAGCTGCATGCAAGGCAAATTCTCGACTTACTGTCCTATCACTCGAGCTCTCCTCCCCCTAAATAGGATGTCTTTACCATGAAGATGGACTCATATAAAATTTGAACAACGAAGTGAGGAGAAAAGATTATAAAATTTCAATACTGAAAATTTTGTTATTTTTTGTTTGTTTGTTTTTGTTTTTCTGTTTTCCTTTTGGGCCACATTCAGAGATGCTCAGAAGTTACTCCTGGCTCTGTACTCAGGAATTATTCTAAAAGTACTTGGAAGACCATATAGAATGCTGGGAATTGAACCCAAGTAGGCAGTATGTGAGGCAAACTCTCTTCTTGTACTTTTAGCTCTGGCCCTGGTTATTTTTTTAATTTCTCCAGTATCTTCTGTATGAATTACACTTCCTCATTTAAATCTATACACATTCCCTATTGTACCCAGTGCACAATAATTTTATTATCATAAACAATTTAACTATTGTAAATAAAATGACAATACAAAATAATGTGAAATTCTTCTTTTCTAGAATTATGGCTATTAGAACACATAATAGATCTTTAGGTCATTAAATTGAGTCATTATGATTGGTGATTTGTAACAATAACAAACACATTCTTTCATAACTAAAAGCTAAGCTTTATACCAATGATGAAAAGAATATAAACCAAACTGAAAATGTATCATTATAATGTTAGTCATTAAAAAGTGAAAAAAATGGTAAGTTAGAAATAGATACATTTCTTATTTATATTTACCCACACTATTAGAGATTTGCTTCAGACATATTGAGGAAACCTGTGCTTTATATGCAGTAAAAAAGATTACAAAACTTTCTTTCCTGGTGTTTCTTATATTCTTCTGTAATGTACTTGATACAAAAAAAAAAACAAAAATTTATGTGATATGCTATAAGATATGTAAGAACTATGAAGTAAAGTAAAGACAGAAAGGAAGAGGGCATATACTAATGTGTAATTTTATTGATTGAAGAAGAAAAATATTTTGAAAAGGCAATTTTTAAAATAAAGATATATTAGAAAGGAAATATTTCTTAAAGAAGAATATTAATGTGAAATATACATAAAGTATATTATATATGACAGCAAAATGGTCAATGGTGCTAAAGCAGGATGAATCTGTAAAAATAGTGGCAGAATATAATACCATAAATAACTGGAGACAGCAAATGTTTATTGATCAGTTAGGCTCTTTTTAAGATTGAGACTTACTCATCACAAAATCATAGTGAAGAATTATGAACAAAGAAATGGGAAGATTGATCTCTCCTTTGAGGTACATAGTGAGAACAGAGAGATGGTCTGCCAGGGATATAGGAAAAGGGCAATTAAAATAATCTGGGTAAAACATTTTCATTCTTAGATGCAAAATGGTAGTAGAATTTGTAAAAAGTAATTTATTTTATGGAACGCTTTCTAACGTAATAAAAAATGTGAGAATGGGGATTTATAAAATCAGCTTATATTAATATTTGGAATGGAATACAAAAGAAACAAATAGAAACATGACTAAATTTTCTACATTTTTAACTTTAAAAAGAATAAGTTGATAATAGAAGTATGAAAATGGTGAGGGGAGAAAATATAAACTCTTAAATATATGCTTTAGATAAACTGAGCCTAAGATTTTCATTATGGACATAAATGCAACTACTGATCATAAAAATATTTAGTTAAGCTGAGATTTATATAATCTTAATATACATTTAGAATTATTAATGTATAGTGTTCAGAAACATGTAATGCAATGGCATCAAGAGAAGAAGTCTAGATATAATGAGCAGTATAAAACTAAACGTTGTCATTCCAATAGTAAGTCAGAAAATAAAAAGAAAAATTGTTAAAAATAAATGTAAAAGTACTAGGCTGAAACAGAAAATTCCATTTCTTGGAAGTCAAGTAAATTAGAATTTCAAAATGAAAAAATGTATCAAATGAACACACTATGCTTATATATCATTATGATAAGAACTAGAAAGTGACATTTGAATTTGGCAGTATAGAAACCATAATTTTATAGCAAAGATGAATGGGGTACTGGAAGTAAAAACCTGGTAAGAATGAATTTGAATAAGATTGTAGTAACAAATTGGATATAGTGAGATAATGGGTTTGATTAAACCTTTATGTATTATAAAGAAGCTTGAGCATAGAATAGTAGAAAACACAATGAGGTAATGGTTCTTCTTAAGATATGGGAAATAAAGTTATTATGCTGTTTTGCTGAACTTAATATTAGTGATGTAGGTGAGAAATTTGAGAGGAAAATAAACATAATAGAACTTAATTGTGCCTCTTTGACAAGGAAGCATATTATTGAATATATTAATAAAAAAGCTCACCTTAGAAGCAGAAATAGTACATATTATGTCAAATGAAATGAAAAGATAAATTGGTGTGTGTTGTGGTTATTTCTTTTTCGTTTTATTTTTTATATTGAAATAAGGTAACTCATCGGGTTATTATTAGAATATGGGAATTATTTGTGCATTTTTGAAAAAGAATGAAAACTATCATAGATGAAGTACTGAATGAACAAGGATGATACAATATACTTGAGTCATTAGGACACAGGCTGATTTTCATGATAAGAAAGGGGAGTCTGTTTTCTCAAGCTACAATTGTCTCACAATAGCAGGTAATGAGGAAATAAAGAGCAGTTATTTTTTGCAATATATTCTTTAATCATATCTCATACATAACCATAACTGTAATTTTTTTGAAATTGCAGTTTATGTATTTTTCATTTCAATTATGACTTATATTTTTCCCTTTTAATTTCTGAGCTTGGATTTTAGTTTTTCTTTTTTATTCTTTTATTTACCTCCACCCCTTAGTATTGGTCTGAGAAAAATAAGAATACCAACTAGAAGCATACAATTATATTGAGGAAAAGGTATTCAGAACAGAAATGAGTTTATTAAGTAAGAAAGCGAAGATTTCAAAAACAAAGAAAAAATTGCTAATATGGTTGTTCTATTGTTAATTTCATATCATGAGAAAACAAAGTAAATATCTTTCATCAACCCTTATTAATAAAAAATAGTACTTTAGGTTGTTGAAAACCACATATAATTTTAGAAAATAATTCTTACTAAAACTTATTGAGAACTATTGCCTTTAGAATATTCCCCACATTCACATGATATCATTTTTATATTTTAAGCTTATGTTATATTTTATGAACAACAAGTATCTTACTGATTTAGTGTCATAAGAAATATTTAATTTGCCTTTACATTAAATTTTATTAATTTCATCATTAGAAATTTGCCTGGGTACATACTACATTCATTTATAATATATTTATATTCTTATATGTCATAAATATCTTATATTCTCCCATAAAAGTTAATTTTTGATCATAAAACTGACCCTGACATCATTTATCTACCTCTCCACATTTTCACATGTAATAATCACTAATCGGTTTTAGACATCTAATACTTTAATAATTTTACTATTGTGTTTGCTTTCTGAATATGTCACATATGAATAAAATCATGAAATTTGTGTTTTTTACTATTTTACAGAGCATAAAAATCTAGATCCATCCATCTGTTGCTACAAGATTTCTTTCTTCATATATGCACAAAAAGCTTACTGTTGTATGAAACATTGTGTTAAAATTTACAAAACTAATTTCTAAGTTCATCCGAAAAAGAAACATAAAAATGAGAATAATAAGAAATGAGAATAATAAAAATTAGAATCTTTGCATTGAAACATTAAAACAATGTTTAACTACAACTGAATAACCTGACATTTTCTTGAAACAGATGGGATATATAGAAGATATATAAACGGATACTAAGTAGATAACTACATAGAAATAATCAAACTTACCCTCATCTTGTCTTAAATATATTAGAAAACTTTCAAAGACAAATTCAAAGGCATGAATACCATCGATAAAAACATAATTCCTATTAAACATTAATATCAGTAAGCACTTTAAATATACATAAAAATTAAAATGATTACAGAATATCACATATATGATAAGTAAAATATTAAAAAGTCATAGCAAAGAAAAATGCAAATGTTAAAATAAAACTAAATAATTAAAATAAACTAAATAACTAAAATAGCAGTAGAGCTGTTATTGGGAGTGGTGAAGCACAAACTGGCTGTGTTCGGGGCATTCTCCTAGATCGAGATTCAGGAATATGAATCTCCTAGCTGGCTCAGGGAACCATATGTACTACCTGGGACTAAATCTGGAATGATTACATGCAAAACAAGTATTTCTCTGGCCCCCAAAATGTTTTTAAAACATAGGAAACCTAATTTAGACAATCATGTCAACTTTTATCAGTAAAGAAATAAACAATATTTTAAATAATCATTTTCACTTTTACCTAAAGTAATGTTAGAGTACAGTTTTGATGAGATTACTAATTAGCCTATTAATTAAAGGTAACAGCATAATGATTGGTAATTTTTTTAAATA
>PVKC010039739.1:0-12484 GCA_004027635.1 Crocidura indochinensis | reverse complement strand
GCTGGACCGAGGCGCGGACCACAGCAGCTGCAGACGGAAGCAGACCTGAGCTGGCTGGGCAGGGCGGCGGGCGCCCGGGCAGAGGCAGGGCGCGGGGGTCTCTGCGCGGTGGGCACCAGGCAGAGGCCCTGGCAGGGGGCCAGCCGGGACCTGCGCCACCACGGAAGGGGTCCTGGCCCCGGCTCTAGCTGCACCTCCCAAGCCCTCGCGCCACTTTCCCATTCTGTCCCATCAGGCCAGACCCTTCTGCTGAGCTGCTGGCCCTAACCCTCCCCGATGACAGACTCGGGACCTCGCCTGCCAGGGCTCCTCCCCACACGCTCCCTGCTAACTCACGCCTTCCCTGGACTTGGGGCGAGCGCACAGGCCCTGCCGGCCGCTTTGGGTGCTGGTGTGGCCGGCACGACTGCCCTGGGTGCCTGCTTGCCCCGCGCGCATCCTGTCCTTACCTTGTACAGGCCCCAGTCCCCGTGTCCGCGCGCGCCTCCCGGTCCCTGCCCGATGTGTGTGTGTCTGTGTGTGTGTGCGCAGTGCTGATGCGTAAAGGAAGGAAACCACCAGGTTCCACTCAGTGTCACTTGTTGGCGCCCTTGGGGACGACGGACACTCGGGGGCGCAGAGGGGAGGAGAGGGTCGGGCTCAGGCCCGCGGGGCCAGCTGGTTTCCAGGGTCTGCGGGCTTCGGCTCCGGTGGCCGGGGAGGAGCAGGGCGGGTGGCGAGGGGGCGGCGGCGGCGGCAAGCGGTGAGTGCGGAGCCCAGCGCCAGGCAGGCGGCCAGGCTGGCGAGGAATGAGACCGGCCCGAGCACGTAGACCACGGCCAGGTCCCGCGGGGTAAGCGGCTGCGAGCAGTGGCTGAAGGCCTCGTCGGGGAAGGCGGCCAGGGGCCTGGGCGTCGGGCGACCCGGCCATGCGCACATTGGCGTCTCCGTCTCTGGAACAGGGGTGCGCAGGCGGTCAGGGGGCGGTCAGCCGGCTCCAGGCCAGCCAGCCCGCCCCTTCGGACCCAGCCCGTCCGTGCTCACCTGGCTGGGGCCCCGGGTGGCGGCGGAGCCAGGCGCAGAGCGGGCGCAGCGCGCAGCCACAGACCCAGGGGTTGCGCGGCAGGCGCAGGGCGCGGAGTGCGGGCAGGGCGGTCAGCACGCCTGGCGCCAGGGCCGCCAGCGAGTTGTCCTGCAGGCCGAGCTCCCGCAGCATCGGGAGCGCACCCAGGGCCGCGGGGTCTAGGCGCGCCAGTCGGTTGCCCGCTAGCGAGAGGGTGCGCAGCGCGCGCAACGGCGCGAAGGTGCCCGGAGCCAGGGCCTCCAGCCGGTTGGCGCCCAGGTCGAGCTGCTGCAGGGCCGCCAGACCCCAGAAGGCGCGCGCGTGCACCCGCAGCAGCCCGTTGCTGCGGAGGTCCAGACGCAGCAGCCCGCCCGCGGGCACAAAGGCCAAGGGCGGAAGCGCTTGCACGCGGTTGTGGGCCAGCACCAGGGCACGCACGCGCCGGCCCAGACCCGCGGGCACGGCGGTCATGCCGCGCCCCGAACAGTTAGCCTCGCCGCCCGGCGCGCACGCACACGCCTCGAGGCAATCGGGGGCTCCCCACCAGGCCGCCTCGGTGGGCATCTGGGCCCAGACTGGCCATAGCGACAGCAGCAGCAGAAGTAGCAAGGGTTGGTGAGGACTCAGCATTTGAGTGCCGGTGGGTCCCCCCGTGGGAGGCCGCTGCTGCCCGGGTGTCTTCAGCGATACAAATATTAACTCTCAGGCTGAAAACAGGACAAGTTCCGGTCCCCAGACTGGTCCGGCGCCCAGGGCAGGGGCTGGGCATGCAGCCAACGCCCAGCACTACCAGCCACCTGTTCCGGAGCTCTGGGCTCCTCTTGGCTGGGCACCAGCTGATGAAGTGGAGGTGTCTACCGCCCCCAGGCCCTGCCTTTCTCCCCACTGTCCTCTGGGACCCGAGCACCCGGGGCCCACTCAACTCAGGGGTGCCACTGGGACTGTCACCCCAAGGGCCCGTTCCTCACCACTTCCACACTCACACCGGCCCCACGAAGAGTTTCTCATCATGGTGGTAGGTGACAGGTTGGGATCCAAGTCTTTGGGTGCGTCTGAGGCTGAACAAGCAGTGGAGGGCACTGCTGTCCTCTGAGCATTGTCAAGGGGATGAGCAGGACACCCGCAGGCCTCTGGGGCGGGCCCAGCAAGGGACCTTGGCCAGCTCCCCAGGGCAAAGCAGGGGGATGGGAGGGGACGAGCTGAGGCTGCAGCAGAGGCCAGACAACAGGGGCCACATGGGTAAGAGGCGGGAGCACAGTACAGCTGGACAGGTGGAGGGCCCTGCCCTGCCCTGGTACGGCACGTCCTGGCTCTTCAGCACTGCCTGAGAGCAGCCAGAAGCACTGAAGAGCGTTTATTCTCTTCCCACCGCTGCCCACAGTCATTGGGGTGGTAAAAAGTGGGGGGGTGGCTGCTCCAGCCCCCCCAGCTGCCTGGTACTGTCCATGGAGTCCCGGGCCCTCAGGGGCTCCTGCAGCGATTCGGAAGGCGACTCCCTGAGGGGCTCCTCCACGGACACCTCCAGCTCCTGTTCCATGAGGTGGGACTCCACGTGCACTGCATGCAGGTCCATGAGCTCTTCCTGAACCTCACGGTGCTGCCCCGCCAGCCTGCATCCCAGATGCAGCTCAGAGGGGGCTTCTGCCACCGCCTTTTGCCCGCCTTCCAGCATCCCTCACTTGGGCACTCACCTGCCTTCCTCTGTGTTTCGGGAACACCTCCCACTGGGGGTGGGGGGAAGGAAGGGTGAATTCCAGCACTGTGAACCTTGGCGCACCCAGAGCAACCCCCAACTTCTCTGCCCGCTACAATTGGAGCCACCACGCCTCCGCCCCTCCACCCCACCTGCCCAGTTGGGGCTCACACACCCCTTGGCTCGGATGATACCCATCGCCACCACCAGCAGGGCACAGAAGCAGCTGGCACTGACTCCTGCTAGCACCACAATCAGAGCGATGAGCGCCTCGCGGCTGAGGCCCAGGCTGCACTTACAGGTTTCAGCTGCAGACAGGACCCCACAGCCACCGTCACCCACTGGTGGGGGTCCCCAACTCTCCCCACGCCCCACTGAACACTGCCCAAGCCGAGGATGGGGTTTGGGGCCCAGAAGACACCTGCCACGGGGATGAGTAGAAGGGTCTGAGAGATCAGGCCAAGGGGGCTGCGGGGCAGGCAGAGGGTAGACCGGGGATGGGGTGCCATGTTGTGCCCCAACCCCACCGCACACCTGTGGGCGGAACCCAGGCAGGTGCTGACCTCACAGTGGAGCTGAGGGAGTGGGGGCAGGGTTCTGCGGACTCCTCCATTCTCACCTGCTCCAGCAATGCTGAAATGCAGCGCTAGGCAGGCAGGAGGCCCCAGCAGAGTGTTGGCTTCAGCTCCAGTAGACAACAACCAAACCCTGTCTCCAGGTCAGGACAACAGGCATGGGGGCTCGGGGAGGCTCCCGCTCATGTAGGTAGTGTCCAAGTGTGGGTAGGTTGCTGAATCCTGCTGCAGAATTCCCAGCAGGCACCATTAAGGGAGCACTCCAGACTAGTTCTCTGGGGCTTTCCTCCTTTTCCCTCTGCCCTGAGATCTAGTCTGACACACCAAGGACAGTGGGGACACCTTCCAGGGGGCCTAATGCATGGCTGACAGAGACCCTGCAAATGTTGTCAGTTACTGCTGCCCAAGGGCACACGCTAGCACACAGGGACCCACCCAGTGGGATGCAGAGCAGGTGTGCTTCTGGCACGGCCATCTGCTCGTCCGGTCCAACAGGTCTGCATCCTGGTCAGGACAAGGCACACCCAGCCGCACTGCTTCTGCTGCCCAAGAAACACGGTCACGGGACGCCCACTTCCTCCTCCCGCAGATGCAAACAACTCTCTGAAGGAAGGGAAAGTCCTAGAATGGCTGTGCCTGGGGGTCACAGTATGGGGCCTTGCCAGCCCTCTAGAGTGATGGCTCCAGCTGGTCCAAAGCTATGTGGGCAGGAGGTCCAATCCAGGGGCCTGTGCGTGCTTGGGCCGCAACTTGGGGTCATAGCATCTAGGCTTTTCTCTTAATGGATACAGGTCAACCCAGCCCTTGTTCACCTGGGAGGCCCTGCCAGAGCCCACATCTGGACACCCCTCGGCAGGCAGAAGGAAGAGCAGTGCTAGGCTGGAGGCTCAAGAGTCCCTGGTGCCAGCCTGCTGCGTCCTGCCCCACGGAGGCCTGGGGACAGGCCAAACCCAGCCAGTGTGATTAGGGGCCCCAATCAGAACCACACCACAAACCCATAACACACGTGCACAATGGCGAGCAAAGAAGCAACAGGCCTGGGACACAGGTCAGAGCAGCTTTATTGGGGGTGGCGGGCTCAGCTACAGCCCTTGGGCAGGCGGTAGACACCGCCTGCATAGAGGAGCTGCTGGTCCCGCACCTTCTTCTGCAGGAAGCCCTGGAGCTCCTGCAGATCGATGTCGGCCAGTGCTGGCCCGCTCACCACGAACATGCGCAGCATGCTGTAGATGCGCTCCAGGGATAGGCTCTCCAGGTTGGTCAGCATGGCTTGGATGTAAGTCCAGAAGAGCTGGGGACAAGATGGCCCTTGTCAGCAGTACCTAGTTCCCTACCCACCTTTCCACAAGCCATGGGACCAGCCTACCTCCCACAGGCTCTAAACCCCTCCCACCCCTTAACAGGCCCGACCCTACCCACCTTCCCAAGAGCCCTTCCCCCCATACCACAGTTCTGACAGCCCCATGCCACCCTACCATAGGCCATAGGCCTGGGTCTTACACACAGAGGCCAGGCCCTTCCCCATGCTCTTCTCACAGTCCCACCCACCTTATATAGACCACACCCCCACACCATGCCCACTTCCCACAGGCCCTGCCCAGTCTCCCCACCAGAAGCTCTTCCTCTTTCTGGTCGGCCTGTGAGGCCATGCCTGAGTCGCTCTCATCATCACTGTCCGGGAGCACCACACTGTCACGGTCCTGCTGCCGCTCCTCCTCGACCACTGAGAAGGTGCCGGCTGGGCCCTCCCGCAGCACACCCTGCTGCAGCCACACCGACATACGGCGCCGCAGCTGGGCCACTGGCATCTTCACCACCTTGCTCAGCTCCTCCAGAGTCCAGCTGGCTGTGGGGTGAGGGAGGGCAGATCCATAAACTGGCACACAGTATCCCCCACCCACTCACACAGGAACGGAGGGGGCAGGCTGTGTCTATAGGCTCACCTTGGTCCTGGAAGTAGAGCAAGACCACAGCCTGCACAGGGGTCACAGCCACCGAGAGTGTGCGATCAGCCAGCTCCACGTCCATGGTCACAAGCCCCAGCGTGTGCTTCCAGCTAAGCGTGCGCATGGCCTGCAAAAAGCAGAGTCAGCAGTAGCCACCCCCTCAACCCCCAACACTCAGACCTCAGGCTCTGGGCCTCTTGCATTAAGCCAGCCTGTAAGCAGATGAAGACGTTTCTACTCTCCTGAGCCCATGAGCCACATGCTTCATCATCATGCCTGGCAAGAAGGCAGAGAGGAGTGACGGCTGGGTGGCAGAGCCAACGGGTGCAGCAGATGCATAGCAAAGAGGCAACAGAGCTTCTGAGGGGGCACAGACCAGACACCAGTACCCAGTTGGAAGGTGGGTCCGAAGCAAGGCAAGGACTACTACTCATGTGCGCTGGCGAGGGGGTCCCAACTGCTTAATATCCATGTATTCAAGATGGAAATTAAGAGGTGGATGGGTACAGCGATAACGATGTGGGGGACAGGGGATGCTTGCTTGCACATGGCTGACCTGGGTTTGCTCCCTAGCATCCCATAGTGTCCCCAAAGCCCTATGATTCCTAAAGTGTAGAGCCAGGATTGACCTCTGATCCACATGCGTGTGGCCCAAAAGACAAAAATAATTATTTAAAAAAATAAAATGACAAAAGAGGCATGAGACACCAACCCCACTAGAAGAAGGTAGGCAGGGTCATGTCCCTTGGGGAACCCCAGAGGGACATTGGAACTGGCAATTCTGCAACAAGTGCAAAGAGTAAGTGGAACCAGTGGCAGGATCCCAGGCAATATGAGGGAAGGTAGGCAGGCAGGGGGCAGCACCCTGACAGTTTCTGGGGCTCCCTGGAAGTCCCAGACCTGGCTGGGCACCTCCCTAGAGGGACTGGGCCCAAATGTCCCCACCCTGTAAATGTCTAGCCACGTAGCTCTGGGCCGAGCACCAGAGGGGGGTGCAGGACAGCTGGGAATCCTCATTTGCTTTACAACCTGCAGGAAGGGTATGACTTTGCTGGGCCCTGACTGCGATCCTGTGAGTTCTTGCCCCAGGGCCTAACATACCACTACGCTACCATGGTGGTAAGGAGGTTGATGGGCTTGGCCCAAGTGTGAGGCTACAAAGGGGTTACAGGGTGTGGCCCTGCTCTGCATTTAGGACTCCAGGACCCAAGAAGCTGCGTCTTGGTTGTTTTGCTTCCAGTGTCTGGGACATATATGGGGACACACAAGCACACCCAGAGGGTGCTAAAGAAGCCAGGACCAGGGAAGCAGCATTCAGGGACCAAGGTAGGGTATGAATGGGGGATAGTCTAGCATAGGGTGCGTGTTGCCAGAGACCTGCACGGAGCACCAACAAGGCAACACACAGGTGCATGAGGGCTATGGGACCTTAGTCTACCTTCAGCTTCTCATACTTCTTGCAATACACGTCCAGGGCCTCCCGGATGTCCTTGGGGACCTCAAGCTTCTCCTCCTTGAAGGGGGGCCAGAACTCGCTGGAGAGGATGACCGCATAGACCCCAAACGGTGGCTGCTCCTCAGCTGGGCGTTTCTCATCCTCCTCACGGATATTGGCATTGATGCGGCGCGAGTCAGCCATGTCCTGGGGAGGCACATTGCAGGGTTCCCCAAAGACCCCAGAGGGAAAAGGCAGCCTGGAGGTTCGAGGGGAGTCAGACAAAGGTGGGAGGGAGGGAGGGAGGGAGGGAGGGAGGAAGGGAGGGAGGGAGGAGTGAAATATAGGAGAGAAGGTGAGGCTGAGAGGAGGAAGGAGGGGAGGTAAGGGAAAGGAGGGGGGAAGGGCCCAGAGGCAGGGGAGGGAGGACCTAGGCAGAGGGAGGGAGGGAAGGACGGAAGGATGGAAGAAATCAGGGAGAGAAGGATGTGAGGGAAGAAAAGATAAAAGGAAGGGAGGGAGGGAGGGAGGAAGGAAGGAAAAAAGGAAGGAAAGAAGGAAGGAAGGAAGAATAAAAAAGGGAGGGAGGGAGAGAGAAGGCTGAGAAGGGAGGGAGAGGGAAGAAGGATGGGGAAGAAGGGAGGGAAGGAAGAAAAATGGAGGGAGAGAGTAGTAGTCCTGGCCAGGCCCACCTTCAACATAACTTCACAGAAGTGCATTGGTGCCTCCCCAAAGCGCAGCTTCAGCAGCTCCACATTGCGGATCTCCCTGGAAAGACAGTCTCTGAGGGGACCTGTGTCACCCTCCCACACCCAACAAACACCCTTGCGGGGACATCCACAGGCAAAGCACCTAGCCTGGAAGAACCAGGCGGACTGGGGATTGAGCAGCGGACCCAGACTGAAGATGAGTTGGGTGGGTCTCCAAGTGCCCCTTGCAGGCAGAGACGGGCTGACAGTGCCCCCTGGAGGCCAAGATGGGGAGTCAAGGGACGATGGGCCTTACCGCTCTGGGCTGAAGCTAAATTGGTGCAGCAGGCGGTCAGCCAGCAGGGAGCGGTACTCGTTGATGAAGAGGTCCTTGCTGCCATAGATGCTGACTAGCAAGCTGATGATGTCCGAGGAACGCCGCTTAGAACTGGACTTCCCTACACATGGAGAGCGGGAGGAGGGTGCAGCCAACTGAGTCTGCCAGGCCCAAAACACGGTGCAGTGGGAGGTATATCCAAGACTGAAGAAGGAAGTGAACCATCCACAGCCATGTGTGGGGCAGACTCACTGACCTGGGTCAGCATCCACTGGATCAGGCACCCAGTCCTCAGGCTCGCCGGAGTCGTCCTCACTATCCTGACCCGTGTCCAAGCTGGCTGGATCTGTCTTGGACAGCTCCACTGCCAAGTCGCCTGTTCCGTCTGAGTCCCCAGTCAACCCAGCCACAATCTGTCGCACGGTATCTTCCCGGGTCCTGCCGATAGGTCGCCACACCCTCAGACCACAGCCCCTTTGGCCCCACACATGCTGAAGAGGCCCAGGGGTTCCCTCTAACTCAGTGACTCCAACAGAGCATGTGCCAGGGCTGCAAAAAGCCCAGGCCGCACAACCAGAACACTATGAGTGCCACAACTCAGAGGCCCCGAGTTCCAGCCTCTGAGTGAGCCAGGCGAGAAGGGGCCTAGCTGTCCCACATAGAGTCCACAGCGGGAGGAGCTGCTGGGATGTTGAGACCAAGTACCAAGTCAGCCCCCAGCTGCTCACAGGCTTGCTCCAACGGTGGACATGGCCTCACACTGAGGGGCCCTGAGTTGGGCAGCAGGGTGGTGCTTACCGCAGGTACCGTCGGATGGGCTCACACGCCACCTCCAGGATGACCATGGAGGGATCTAGTACACGCAGGGCTTTGATGGCAGATATGTACAAGGTGATGATGTCACACGTATTGACACCTGCCGCCGAAGAAGAGAAGGTCGTGGAAGCCCAGAATGCAGGGGCCTGCTGTGGCCAAGGGAAGGGTGGACTTCTACTGCCTCCTCAGGGCCTTCCCAGAGGCTCGGGCACCTTGCCCTCCCCAGCTGGGCAGAGCTGCACTCAGACCCCCATCCCACGCTGCAGGTACCCACCTGGGTGCAGGAGGCGAGTTTCCAGTGCCGCCTTGAGCGAAAGCAGCAACTGCTGCCGCTGGTCTGTTCTCTCCAGGCAGTACTTCAGGTCTTCTATGGCTGGCCGGGAGTCAGGGAAGTCTGCATGGGTTGGGGGGATAAAGAGCAGGGTTCGAGCGTACACAAGGGAACCCACAACTGTGTGTGAAGGTGGGGAGGAGTGCCTAGAGGGGAAGTCCTCACCCATCCCAGCTATCCCACAGCACCTCCCACTAGCCAGGAACACAGGAACAGGCCCCCAGGCAGATCCTGGGGTCGAGGGGGCTGGGAGTGCAGCCTGGGGGGCCCTGGGCTTAGTTCCACTAAGGGTGTTGCGGGGCAATTAGCCTGACCTCGAATGATGCTGAAGAGTTCTTCAATGCGCAGGCCAGCGTAGACGTGGTACAAGAACCTCTGCACGTGGCAGCGCCACCTGCGCAGTGTGCTGCCAGCCTCAGGCATGGCAGGCCTGGATGGGCTGTCCTGTAGGAACACTTTCCCCAGCCAGCCAACCACCCTCTCGATCCACTATTAGGGGAACACAGGGGGGCCGGAGAGATAGCATGGAGGTAAGGTGTTTGCCTTTCATGCAGAAGGTCATTGGTTCAAATCCCAGCGTCCCATATGGTCCCCCGTGCCTGCCAGGAGCAATTTCTGAGCATGGAGCCAGGAGTAACTCCTTAGCACTGCCGGGTGTGATCAAAAAACCAAAAAAAAAAAAAGGGTGAACACAGGCAAGTGGTCGGACTGGAGACTGGAGGACAGAAGTGGGACAGATGAATGTTCCCGAAGGGTGAGGGGTGAGGGGTGGGACGAGATCCAGACTGCCCAGGACAGATGTATATGACCCAAGGGGTCAGACAGGGCATGCTGTTTGGGACAAACACACATGCCCTGAGGGGAATCTTTTCAACTTTAGTTCTTTAACACCTAGCAGTGCTCAGGGTCCCTCCTGGTAGTGCAGAGTTCGATCCCAGGCTCCCTGCACTCAGAAAGGGCAGAAGCGAGCATTTCCACAGCCCCTTGGGGCTGTTCCACCCGTGTGCAATTGAGTTTGCTGAGGAGAATGGGAAGGATGACATCTGTGAGTGTGCAGCCCTGGAGACAATCCTGACACCGCACTGTCCACTGAGTCACCCCACAACTCACATCCGTTCCACCTACCTGCAGGAGGGACCAGTGTGACCTGATACCTAATCTGCATTCTCAGAGCAACCGAAAGGATAGGGCACTGGCCGGCAGCCCCGTACCTCCCCCTCCCCAGAAACCTCTAGCTCTTCCCCTTCACAATCCAAGAGCCAGTCACAGGAGCCTGAGAGCCTGCCTCCCTTGCCCTTAGAAAACTCCATCAGCTCCGAGGGCCCTGGGCGCCCCCTGGTGTCTACCGACCAGAGCTCCCCAGGTCTGCCTTCACCTTGTGAAACTCTCGGAGGAAGGAGCGCTCATACTCGCCACGGCAACGGTCCTCCATCCGCTCCCGCGTCACCTGGTGCAGGGTGGCGGTCACGGCCTCAGCGCTGACCCGTTCCAGCAGACTGAGCCTGTGTCTAGAGCAAGAAGTCGGCAGTAGAGTTGCAGCCCACACACTCATGGGGGCCTTTCTCACCACATCTGGGTAAGCACCCCTGAACCTCAGCACTCAGAACATTCAGCAGGGAATGGCCCACTCTCGCTATACAGATCAAACATGCAGGCACAGTGGTGGGAGGGCATTTGCCTTGCACATGGTTGACCCGGGTTCCTTCCCAGGCATCCAAAACAGTTCCCTGAGCCTTTCAGTGTGAGTTCTGAGTACAGAATCAGAAGTAACCGCTGAGTGTGACCCCAAAGCCAAAAAGTAAATAAAGATTGCTGACTTCCCCAAAGTCTACCACAAGCTGGACAGGAAGATACGATACACAAGCCAAAAGCACTGACTGATGTAAGTAGATCTACACGCAAGACCATAGGGGCCAGTACCCGAGCGTGCGCGCATGCAGGCAGACATACAGACAGACAGACACACACACACACATATACTGATGCAAGGATCGATTACACACATATCCTAGGCGCGTGTACGTGCGCGCGCGCACACACACACACACACACACACACACACACACACACACTGGTGCAAGGATCCATGACCCCAAGCCAGCTCACCAGCTCTCGGCAGAGAACAGCTAGGGCCAAGGAAACAAATGGGGTGGCATCAGAGAAAAAGGCGGCGCACGTACTCACAGGGTCTGGCTGAGCTGGTGGAACTGCTCCAGGGCTTGACGGCACCAGCAGCGCTGCTTGTCACTCCCGCACCCGGCGCACAAGGGGCTCTGCAGAAGCCGGTAGTACCGGCGGCGGGCGTACCTGCTGTCCAGGTCCCCTTCCAGCTCCGGGTCGGTGCCCCCCTCTCCTTTCCTCTTACTCTGCATGTAGACTCTCAGGAAACGCCCGTAGAGCCGCTGGACCATGTCCTGGAAGGGCCTGGGCGTGGAGAAGAACAGGACAGCCCGCAGCGTGGTGTGCACCTTCTCCCGCAGCCCCTGGGCACCGGTGCCCATGAGCAGGCCGAGGCGGGTCCATTTCTCCAGGAGTTCCAGGCTCTGCAGGTAGGGATCCAGGCGGCTCTCGAGCAGGCCGAAGGCGTCGAGGAGCAGCAGCAGACACCGGGGCTCGTCGGCGCAGGCTTCGTGCTGCGAGACGGCGTTCCAGAAGTCGGGGGCGATGTGGGCCTGCAGGTCGTTCTGCAGCACCTCGACGAACCACTCCTCCAGGACCGAGTGCAGCCCGTGGGCCCGCAGCACCTCCACCGCCGCGCGGAGCTCCTCCTCCTTTCGCAGCACGGGCCCGCCGGGCCGCGGGGACGCCTGGAGGGGGAGCGCAGAGGGCATTGCAGGGGGGCGAGGGGCAGCCGGGGAGGCCAGCGAGGACCACGCAGGGCGGAGTCGGGGGGGGCGCCAGCCTCACCAGTCCCAGCGCGGCCGGCGGCACGAGCCCGGCGCTCACGGTGTCCCAGGCTGCCACCAGCTCGCCGGACGCCGCCGCCGCTGCCGCCGCCGCCATGGGCTCCCGCCAGCTAGCCCCTGCGGCGCGCGGTGATGACGCTCCAGGGAGAGGCGCGCGGCGATGACGCGCACGGGAGGGGCGCGCGGCGATGACGGCATCCGGGCGCGCCGGCGGGGCGCGGAAGGCGCGCGGGAGCGGCCGTTGGGGCGACCCGGGCCCGGCGGGCGGCGACATGACCCAGCAGGGCGCCGCGCTGCAGAACTACAACAACGAGCTCGTCAAGTGTGAGCGGCCGCGCGGCGGGCGGGCGGGCGGGCGGGACCGGGGCGCGCGGCGCGGCCGTGTGTCTCGGGGCGCTGGGGGGCCGGGCTGGGAGGCGAGGCGAGGCGAGGCGAGGCGAGGGGAGGGCCCGCAGAGTCGCCCCTCGCTCGCCCCCACCCGCAGGCATCGAGGAGCTGTGCCAGAAGCGAGAGGAGCTATGCCGGCAGATCCAGCAGGAGGAGGACGAGAAGCAGCGGCTGCAGAACGAGGTGCGGCAGCTCACCGAGAAGCTGACGCGCGTCAACGAGAACCTGGCCCGCAAGATCGCGTCCCGCAACGAGTTTGACCGCACCATCGCCGAGACCGAGGCCGCCTACCTCAAGGTGAGGGGGGCGTGGGGTGGGGCGGACACA
>PVKC010039738.1:0-12483 GCA_004027635.1 Crocidura indochinensis | reverse complement strand
ATAAGTTCACAAATATAGCTGCTAATGAACTCTCTCCCCTTCTTCCATTTTTTTAGTTCTCAGTTCTCTTTTTATTTCTTAATAACTTTGGTCTTGTCATTCTGAAACAAATGTATTATGATCAGTTATGTCAATAATGTGATAAATTTTGTGATAAATTTTCTTTAAATAAATAATTTTAAATAAATAAATAGTCTTTAAAACAACATGCTATTGGAATAAAGACAGATCCTCAGATCAATAGCACAGATTTGAGCATTCAAAAAATCTTCCCAGACATATTGTTATATATGAAAGTCTGCCTGTTGTTCCACCTACGATCTTCCAGGTGGGAGCGCTGTTGAGAGTGGGATAAAGAGTGTGGGGAATAAGGAGCTCGAAATCAGTTGGAGCAATTTACTGGCTGGCTCAAGGTTTTTTGGACCTGGTAGTAGACTGAGAGGGACCTTCGAGCTGGTGTCCCCTTTCTGACGCTGCCCTCTGTGTGGATTATTTGCCGTGGATTTATATCACCAAGATCTTTTTCCCTTCCAAGGGGATAAGGGAATGGGAATCAGTTTCCTATTCTGGGAACTCTGAGGTACAACAGCAAATGGTGTCAGAACAAGCTGAACCTGGACCCTCGATAACTGTAAGTGAAATGCTTTATTGGAAATCTCCTCTGGAGACCATTGGATGGCTTATGTGGTTAGTGGCTTGGATTATGCCACCTTGTTTTAAGCAGATTGGTTCTGCATTAGTCAAGTGGATTGCACTGCCTTGTTTTAAACAGATTGGTTTGCTATTATGGGAAATTCTTGCTGTAGGATAGTTCTGGTCTGCATTTCAAACCAAAATTTATAATCACATACCTACCTTTCCTGTGCTGTCTCCATCCTTTATAGTATTTGGAATGTCTATCTTGGCTAATATTATTATGGTGAAATTATGATTGACTTGTATTTAGGAGATAGAAAGTTTAGAAATAGTGAGGCTAAAACAAGTATGAATAATAAGGGAATTTATCCAACGAAAATTCGAACCAAGGTGCAGGCTGGCAAATCCAGTCACTCCACCAAAAATAAAGGCATTTATCCCACTAAAACTAAGATCATAACAATAATTTAGAAACTCACAATTCCAATCCACTCTTAACATTAATGACCAACCTCCGGTGCTAAGTCCACAAGTGAATCCTGATTCTATTGACAGAATTGTATCACATAACAGTGCTGACTCAAACGATGAATCAAATACATAACTCCATGCACCTATTCCACAATCCAAGTCTCAGAGCCCTCTATTCAAAGTAATTTTGTTAACCCAGCCTCAGTCCCTTTACATGGAGTAAATGTTTCAAACTATGAACCCCTTGAAATGGAAGACATAGATTGGTTCAAAAAGTCATGTAAAGATTACGGTCCAACATCATCATACTGTGTGGAGTTAACTAAAATTTTGGTGTCAAAAATCAGCTTGGAATTTGTATTATTAAAAAAAAAAATAGTCTAACATGTGCCTGCCAACTAAACAGTGAGTTGAAAGAGAATGTCTTATTCAAAAGCTGTAAAAGCCAAGCTATATAGCCTGAATGGAACAAAGAAATGAGTGGCTGGGGTCACTTTCTCATACAATTATTGATGGCAGAAAATCAATATGCAAATGTTCAGACACAAGCTGCTTTACCTAAGGAAATCTTAGATATTGATAAGGACATTGCATTGTCCTAATGGGAAAAATTGATACTAACAGCACTGGTACAGGGATCTTTTTAAAAATTATCCAAGGTTTCCTCGAACTGTATGTAGAATTTGTGGGTAGGCTTAAAGATGAACTGAAATTACAAGTCAAAGATGAGGATATAAGAAAAGTCCTTGAAAAGAGTTTGGCTTATCATAATGCGAATTCAGTCTACAAATCAGTATTAGTTCTGTTACTTGACAAGACAGACCTGAATGATTTCCTATATGCTTGTCGAAATGTGCATGAGATACCTCAACCCCTACCTACCTTGAACTTCAGTACAAACATGCACAGTTACCTTACTCCCCCCTCCCAAACCCCAGGGGACAAAGCACTTTCCAGAAACCAGGGTTTACCTAAAATGTGGTAAAGGGCATCACCGGATGTGAGACTGAAGATCCAGAAACTGCTTTGATAACAACCTGAGGAGAGGTTTGAACATAAACCCCAGGAGGCAGAGTGACTGTGATCATTGTGGGAAGCTAGGGCATTTCAAAAGAGATTGCTGACTATTTAAATTCAGTTCCCCTGAGGTACAGATTCATGATGCATGAAACGCCCACAGGGTCTCACACCAGGCCATACTGAATACACTTTCCCCTTTCCCCCTTTTAGGAATTCCTTAACCCCTCAATTCCATCCAGATTTTCCACTTCATTAAAACTCTTCACCCTCAGTTCTTAATCCATTAGGCATCAAGACCGACCTCCTACCCCAAAGAACCAGTACCCAGCACCCAAGCAAAGGGACACCCACTGAAACCCACACCTTGTCCCCTGCAAGAAAAGACAATCAACACCCCTGCAGACTCATGTTGTATGGCCCTCCTGACCAACTCTTCCTAACATGGACTGTTGCTTGATACCAGGCTTAGCTCTAAAAGGATCCCCAATGCAAGAACTCTACCCAAGACCTCCCTGCCGCAAATCTTTTGCCAATCTCAAGAATGTCAGGGTGTGTGATGAAAAGGCGTCCTGGAACCCACACCCCACAAGAAAATCTCAAAAGACAATGGGGAAACCTATACTTCCATCATAAGTATAAGACCTGTATAACACTACCTCTTTACCTGCTTTTCCCCAAATATAAGGTAGTCTCCTGCATCACTTTGTCCCTTTAATTACTTTTTATTATTTCATTTTTTAAAATCATTTTTCTTTATATATATGTGAGTACATATATTTTTATTTCTATTCTTATCTTTTTTGGGTGTGTGACTTGTTTCTGTTTTCGTCTCTTTCCACCCTCAAATGCACCGGCAATATAATGAAGCACCATTTCTTCCTGCAAAGGCACACTAAAAAAAGGGGAAATCTTAAGAGCTTGTTATAGAAACAAGCTCTTATCTACTAGGGATAAGAACTCATTATTATTTACAATACAGGGGCATCTTCCACCTTGAAAATATGTCATGTGGGCCCAACTTAGATCCCAGGTGATTAGACACTGACCGTCCAGCCTTGAACCTTGGGTCCCAGACATAGAAATGACACAGATCTTCACAACAGCTACAGGAACCAAATCCCATCCGGGACACCCTTAATACTGCTTGGACACCAACATGTGCCAGCTCTAATATGATATACAGACAACGAGGAAATTGGGAACAACTGGACCAAAGAGCAGGTTATCCTACCTCACCAGCTAACGATAAGACAAAATCAGAAGACGTGTCACCCTTGGGTCTATGCAAAAACCAAGATCATGATTTACAGATGACTGGCTGATAGAACCATGACTGGGCAGCATGTATCCTGGGACCACTAAAAAAGCCATAGTCTAGGGTTTGTTCTACAAATGTACAACAACCATGATTTCTAATTCCATAGATCTTACTGAGGCAATTGCAACTGAATGGGTTTTCTGGAAACATAACGAAAGACGCTATCCCAGGCTCCATCCTAGGTACAGCTCAAGGACCAAGACCACCAACCACAGAAGACAGATTAAAACAGCACTGAGGAAACAGAACTTCTAGAATCACAAAGAAAGACTTCATCATAAGTTCCACTGTGCAGAGACCGAGATCTCTAGATACAGAGGTCTGATTTTATCACCCAGAACAGAGCAGAAGTTTTTCATACACCACAAAAGCATCAAGGGGAGAGTAAATGAACTTGAGAGAAGTCTATAGTTAATCCCATGACAACATACTCTAAGGGTGGAGAAACACTATATCTCTTAGGCCAATGGAATTCCTTTTTGAATGACCCCAATATTTACTGGGCCTATGCAGGAGGAAAAAAAAAAGAAAGAGACAATAAAGCATAAAATGATATTATTTTATTTTTTTATTTTTCTAGTTTTTGTCAATTTCTTTGTTTTGGTGTGGATATTGAAGTTGTCTCCATTGTTATTTATATAATTTACTTTTTCTTTCTTCTTTTCTCTTCTTCCTTTTTGTGCTCTGTCATGTTTTTTTATTTCCAGACCATGGCAAGTATGTGGTGCTAATCTTTATTGCTGTAGTGCTCACTGTATATTTTATTTCATACTTCTTTTTGTACTGTTGTGGTGTTTCACCCTCTTTTTTTCCCTTCGTCCCTCAAACCAAGGACAAGAGGCTCTAAGGACTCTGCTCATTGTCGGCATATTTGATTTTTACCCCATTTTATTACTTTTCTCTTCTTCAAACAAAGCCACATAACTTGAACTGTCTAGTCCCGCCTCCCAATTAGAGGGGGAAATAATGAAGGTACCAAGACCAAACAGTTATAAGATCACTAAGTAGTAAGTTAGACACAGAGGAGACCAAGCCCTGGGGGTGAGGGTACAGGATATGGGAGGCAGGATGGAAATGGAGGTGGATGGAGGACAATTCGGTGATGGGAATTCCCCTCTTTCAATGTTAATATGTACCTAAAATATTACTGTGAACGATATGTAAGCCACTATGATTAAAATAAAAATTATATTAAAAATAATAAACTAAAGTTTATGAACTTAAAAAAAAAGTGGTGTTGGCAGAACTGGTCAGTCACTTGCAAAAAAAAGCTAATTTAGACCTCTAATATCATGCACTAAGGTCAAATAAATGCAAATGGATTAAAGACCTTGATATCAGACCCAAAACCATAAGGTATATTGAACAACACATGGGTAAAACACTCTATAACATTGAGACTAAAGGCATCTTCAAGGAGGAAACATCATTCTCCCAACAAGTGGAAGCAGAGATAAATAAGTGGGACTACATTAAACTGAGAATCATCTGCACCTCAAAAAGACAGGGAGTTAGCATGGAGGTAAGGCGTTTGCCTTTCATGCAAAAGGTCATCGGTTCGAATCCCGGTGCCCTATATGGTCCCCCGTGCCTGCCAGGAGCAATTTCTGAGCATGGAGCCAGGAGTAACCCCTGAGCATTGCCGGGTGTGACCCAAAAAACCAAAAAAAAAAAAAAGACAGTGAATAGGATACCAAAAAAGCCACCCATGGGATGGGAGAAACTATTCACCCAATACCCGTTAGATAAGGGGCTAATGTCTACAATATACAAAGTACTAATAGAACTTAACAAGGAAAATGGGGAGAAGAAATGAACATTTTTCAAATAAAAATACAAATGGCAAAAAGGCACATAAAAAGTCACTCCACATCACTAATCATCAGAGAGATGCAAATCAAAACAACAATGAGGTACCATCTCATGCTACAGAGACTGGCAGACATCACAAAGAACAAGAACAATCAGTGCTGGCATGTATGCAGAGAAAGAATGAAACTCTTATTCACTGCTGGTGGGAATGTTGTCTAGTCAAATCTTTCTGGAAAACATATAGATATTCCTCAAAGTACTGGAAATTGAGTTTCCATATGATCCAGCAATACCACTAGTAGGGATATACTCTAGGAATACAAAAACACAATACAAAAATGCCCTCTGCACTTCTATGTTCATTGCAGCACTATTTACAATAGCCAAAATCTGGAAACAACCACAGGAAACTGGTACATCTATACAATGGAATACTATACAGCTGTTAGAAAAAATTAATTTATGAAATTTTCCTATATATGCTATAAACTATTATGCTGAATGAAATTAGTCAGAGGGAGAGAAATACAGAATAGTCTCACTCATCTATGGGATTTAAGAAAAAAAAGACATTATGGTAATAATATCCAGAGACAGTAGAACTGAGAGACAGAAGGACCAGCTCATAATATGAAGCTCACCACAAAGAGTGGTTAATGCAGTTAGAGAAATAACTGCACCAACAACTACCATTATAATGATAGTGAGAATTAGTGAGTGACAGAAATAGAATGCCTGTCTGGAAGGCAGGCATGGGGTGGGGGGAAATGTGGAATATTGGTGACAAGAAAGTTATACTGGTGGTGTACATTCAATGACTAAAACCCAACTATGAATATTTTGCAACCACGGTGCTTAGGTAAAGAAAAATATTAAAGCATTGCTTCTAATAATTGGAAAGAATCCCTCTGTACAAGAACTGAGAACAGAAAAGAAATAAAATAATATGTAAGATACCCCTTCAATATCAAAACCATAGCACCTAAAACATTAAGGAGAAATATTAAGAGAGAAAGGAGAGAGAGAAAGAAAGAAAGAGGGATAGAGAGTAGTGTCTGTTTAGAATTAGATGGGGAACAGGGGGCCAGTGGAAAATTGATGGCAAGAAATAAACATTGATGAAGGGATGGGTGCTGGAACATTGTATGACTGGAACTTAACTATCAACAACTTTTAATTCTGTATCTCATTATTTTTTTTTGGTCTTTGGGGAACACACAGTGGCTCTCAGGGGTTACTCCTGGTAACTCTCAGGGATTACATTGAGAAATTATTCCTTGCAAGCTCAGAGGACTATGTGGGATGCCGAAGATCAAACTCAGCTGTGTGCAAGCCAAATGCCCTATCCATGGTGCTATCACTTCGGCCCCTCATGATTTAATTTTTTTTTTTTTTTTTGGTTTTTCGGTCACGCCCGGCAGTGCTCAGGAGTTACTCCTGGCTCCATGCTCAGAAATTGCTCCTGGCAGGCACGGGGGACCATATGGGGCACCGGGATTCGAACTGATGACCTTTTGCATGAAAGGCAAAGGCCTTACCTCCATGCTATCTCCCGGGCCCCTCATGATTTAATTTTTAAAAAAATCTTTTCTTCTCATACATTTGATATTCTTCTATTTTCTCCTTTATTTCCACATCAGGAAAATACACTTTTTTAAAGCATTTTCAAATATTTCACTTGATTCTCACAACAACTCTATGGAAACAAAAATCCGATATCAGTTGTAACCTGGTAACCTGGTCCACAACATGTGGAGCTCTGCCACTGAGTCTGTGAACATATTTCCTCAATATATTGCTACCACAGTCAATGCACACCATATTACTACTATCAAATATCTTTCATATGACACAGAAAAGATGAACTCAGACTCATGCTTCTCCAAAAATCACAGGTCATCTGGTTATTGATAAATTTGTGCTTGCTACCGTGAGAATTTTACAAAGAAAATATGTGCTTCTTTAAGGAGATTAGTTATTAATCTGCTTGCTTTTATTGAAGTTCCTCCAAAAAATTAACCTATATTACTGCTATTTTAATATCTGATTTAAGACAGCCTCCATTGGCTCAAATAAGGCACTTGTCTTGCACACAGCTAACTCAGACTTGATTTCTGGCAACACATTCAGTCCCCTAAGACCTACTGGGAATGATCCATGTGCACCAAGACTGGATATTTGTGGAAGGAAAATCACTAGGTCACTGGAAACCATATACTTATGCTTGCTACTGGAGAACAAGGTTGAACAGATTACTCCACTTTACTATTAGAGACTAGTGTGTATATTTAGTTTTTATAATATATCAATCAAAGCTATACCAGAACTCATACCTGTACTCTGCTGGCTATAATCTGCTTGACTTTAACAAATTATTTATCATTGCATTATTTCAGTCTGGTTTCTGGTTAGAAAGATGATAAAATAGCTTTTCTTTAAGATAGATGCCTAGAAGGACATTAATCAACATGTATCATAGTTAAGATTTAATCTGAAATCACTATTGGTAATGGGGGAAATATTTTTCATAATATACTGTGTTATAGTATGAGAATATTTTTCCATTTTTGCTTTGCAATATTTGGTGAATTGAATGAAGATTCAAGGATTTCTAAGATGGTATCCATGTATGAATATCCTTAAGAATCTGATCATAAGAAATAAAAGTATGTAGGAAATATACTTTGTATACAGCTTGATCCCTGGTACCCCATGCCAAGAGTGATCCTTGAGTACAGAGCCAGGAAAAGCCTTGATCACTGCCTCAAAACAAACGAAAAATATTATTATTTAGCAATGAAGCTGCATCTTAACAATTTTTGAAACAATTCTTAAAAGTATATGTGAAAACTTTAATATTCAGATGATTTCCATACAGATGAGGGAGTGGACAAGATTGTTAGAGATTAACAATCATGATGAAATAAAGCTATATGTCTTTGACAAATGATTGTGAGATCCTATCCTTAGAAAAGTTTTCTTTTACCAATCAGATGGTCATATTAACAGCTAGTGACATTTGGAAAATGTTACAGTAGATAAGGTAAAGGACAATTACTTGGCATACAATGCCATCTTCTGGTAGTTTATGAACTGCAATTTTGATGCCACATCCCAATACAACCTGTTTTAAAGGAATAATTTGTATATTGGTTTATTCCCAGGGAGTCCACAAGTGAAGATCCTTGCATTTCATCATTTTAAAGCATGTTATTAGTGATACCATCCACTATTATTTAAAAGTAAAAATTATTGAGCCTCTCCATCCAAACTTTGCCACAGCAGGGGGCCCAACTCCACAACTCCTAAAGCACACAGCTGTTTATGCAGTACCAGGACAGCTCCTTATTATCTCACACTACTCAGAACACAGCAGGAGCACAACATGAGCATGCTTCTCATTGGGAAGATCTGTAAAGGTCCACCATGCTCAATGTATGACAACTATAACACAGATGGTTCAAGCAGCACAATAAATCCTGAGGCAATGACTTCACTGACATCACTGGGAGGATTTTAATGAGATCAAAGGTAGTCAGCAAAGCCAGCAGTGCAGAAGAAAGAATGAGTGCTGAAATGAGAAAATGACAAGCAGAAATTAAGAGCATGGTAGGTTAGGCCAGAGAGATAACATGGAGGTAGGGCATTTGCCTTGCATGTAGAAGGATGGTGGTTCAAATCCCGGCATCGCATATGGTCCTCTGAGCCTTCCAGGAGCGATTTCTGAGCGTAAAGCCAGGAGGAACCCCTGAGCACTGCTGGGTGTGACCAAAAAAAAAAGGAGCATGGTAGGTGATATTCAAACATACAAAAAACTCAGTAGATGTAATAGGAGTTCTGAACATCAGATGAGCAAAAGATTAAGGAGCTCCAATATGAGAAGGGGATGTAATCCCTAAAAACAACAGAAGGTGGGTAACATTATGAAAAGAAATAAACAGCATAATAGAAAACTATAGGATAAGCTCCAGAAGAATATATAAAAATCACCGAATTTGGGGCTGGAGAGATAGCATGGAGGTAAGGTATTTGCCTTTCATGCAGAAGGACAGTGGTTTGAATCCCGACATGCCATATGGTCCCCTGTGCCTGCCAGGGGTGATTTCTGAGCATAGAACCAGGAGTAACCCCTGAGCGCTGCCAGGTGTGACCCAAAAAACAAAAAAGAAAAAAAAATCTCCAAATTTCATGAAGAACAGGGAGATAAATTTGTTGAAGAAACAATATTTAAAGAAATCAGACAGTAATTTCCTAGACTTAAGGATTTCAGACACCAAGATCCAAGAGGCCCAAAAAGGGCCCACAAAAATAGACTTACCTAGGAAACCTCCAAGACAAATTGTACTCAAATGAAAACTTCCAAAGATAGAGACCAAATAAGGAAAGCAACAAGATCAATAATACAATGTACTTACAAAAGGAATCCCTTAAGACTCAAAGTAGATCTATCAAATGTTTCAGAGGGAATGAAGGAATAGAGAACAAAACTGAATAAAATGAACAACTCACCAAGAATATTCCATCCAACTAATCATACAAAACAAAGCTTTAAGATCAGTAACCACTTAGGGAATTCATAGCCTTAAAATCAGTTTTACAAAAGATTTGTTAAAAGAGCTTTTTTAAAGGATTGAATTAACTGAGACTGGAAAGATAGCACAGATGGTAAAGTGTGCCTTGCATGCAGCAGACCTGGGATTGAATCCTTAGCATCCCATCTAGTCCAACTAGCCTTCCAGGAGTGCTACCAGGTGTGCTACCAAGTGTGGCCCCCATCAAAAAAAAAGGGATAGGATTAACTTTTCAGCACTTGGCATTGTGTACAGCACTCACTCGTGTGTATTGCATATGGTGGCTTCTACTAAATGAAAGAAGGTATGTTTTCTCCTAGCTTTCTAATAACACCTCATTTATATAGAAAATTCTGTCTTATTTTTTCATTATTCCCTTTCCTTGAATAAAATATATTTCTACAAAATATAGGAAAACAAGAGTTTTCTTATTTCTCTTCACTCTGACTACATTTTACAGTTTGCAGATTTTATCGACCTGTTTTTTGTAAAATGTAAAATACTGTTAGCAAATGTTTAAAAAAAAACAGTGGCTGGAGAGGTATATAGGAGGTAGGGTACATATCTTGTAAGCATCAAACTTGGGTTTGATCTCCTGCATCTTATGTGATACTCAAAGCATTGTCAGAAATGATCACTGAGTAAACCCTGAAAACAGCCATGCTGAGCTGTCTTCTTGTTATTGGGGTTTTGTTTTATTGTATTTTAGCGGGCCATATATGGCAGTGCTCAAAGCTTACTCCTGGCTCTGCGCTCAGATTCCTAGCAGGAATCAGGGGACTATATCAAATGCCCAGGATAAAAGCTGGGTCAGTCAAGTGCAAGGCAAACCCCCTAACCACTACACTGTCTATCTCCAATATATTTTTCAGTTGTGTTAATACCTCTGATTTTGGGTATTAGAATAACATTTGCCTCATAGAAATTGTGGTATTCTGTTCTTCAGCAATCTGAAAAGATTGGAAGTAGATCTTCTTTGACTATTAGGAAACCCATCTGCTTCTGGCTTTTTGTTTTGCAGAAGAATTTTGATGACCATTTCCATATCCTTGATAGTTCAAATGCTGTGTTTCCTCTTGATTCAACTTGGATAGGTTATAGGGGCCCAAGAATTTATCCATTTCTCCTAGGTTCTCTAGTTTCATGCATAAAGATTTTTGAAACTGTCCCTAGTAGGCCCTCAAATATTTATAGTATTTGTTATGGTCTCCCCCACTTTTTTATTACAATAATATCTTTTATTTTTCTTAAAACCCATAGATGAGTAAGACTATTCTGTGTGTCTCTCACTCCGACATATTTCACTCAGCATAATAGTTTCATTGTCTATCCATGTATAAGAAAATGTCATAACTTCATTTCTCCTGATGGCTGCATAATATTCCATTGTGTACATGTAATCACAGTTTCTTTAGCCATTCATTTGTTAAAGGGCATCTTGGTTGTTTCCAGATTTTGTTATTGTAAATAGCACTGCAGTGAATATAGGTGTGAAGAAGATACTCTGTATTGTGTTTTTGTATTCCTAGAGTATATCTTTAGGAGTGGTGTAGCTGGATCATATGGGAGCTCAATTTCCAGTCTTTTGGGGGGGGGGTTACTCCAGGCTATTTGCTCAGAAATTGCTCCTGGCAGGCACGGGGGACCATATGGGACACGGAGATCGAATCAACCACCTTTGGTCCTGGATCAGCTGCTTGCAAGGCAAACGCCTCTGTACTATCTCTCCGGGCCCCAATTTCCAGTCTTTTGAGGAATATTCATATTGTTTTCCATAAAGGCTGAACTAGATGGCATTCCCACCAGCAGTAAATGAGAATTCCTTTCTCTCCACATCCCTGCCAACACTGATTGTTTTTGTTCTTTGTGATGTGTGCCAGTATCTTTGGTGTAAATGGTACCTCATTGTTGTTTTGATTAGTGATGGGGAGCATTTTTATATGATTTTTGGTCATTTGTACTTCTTTGAGAAAGTACCTGTTCATTTCTTCTCCCCATTTTTTGATGGGGCTAGATGTTTTTTTCTTGTTAATTTTTGCAGTAGCATGTAGATTTTTGACATTAGCCCTTTATCTGATGGGTATTGGGTGAATAATTTCTCCCATTCTGTGGATGGCTTTTGTATCCTAGGCACTATTTCCTTCTCAGCTTAAAATAGTCACATAGGTTTATCTCTGCTTCCACTTCTTTGGAGAATGCTGTTTCCTCCTTGAAGATGCCTTTAGTCTCATTGTTATGATGTGTTGGGCCAGAGCAATATCACAGAGTTAGGGTGTTTGCCTTGCATGTGGCTAACCCAGGATGGCCCTGGTTCAATCCCTGGCGTCCCTTTTGGTCCCCCAAGCCAGGAGCGATTTTTGAGTGCATAGCCAGGAGTAACCCCTGAGTATTATCCAGGTGTGCCCATTCCCCCAAAAAATCAATGTCATGGAGTGTTTTATCTATGTGTTGTTCTATATACCTTATTGTTTGGGGGATGATATCAAAGTCTTTAATCCATTTGGATTTGATGTTTGTGCATGGTGTTAGATGGAGATCTGAGTTCACTTTTTTGCAAGTGTCTGATCAGTTGTGTCAACACCACTTGTTGAAAAGGTTTTCCTTGCTCCATTTTGCATTTCTTGCCCCTTTATCAGCGTTTTTTTTTTTTTTTTT
>PVKC010039737.1:0-12469 GCA_004027635.1 Crocidura indochinensis | reverse complement strand
CAGTAATCAAACCTGGTCAGTGCCAAGTAGGGCGCATGGAAGGCAAACACCCTCCCACTGTGCTATCTCTCTGCCCCCCCCCTATATTTGTATTTTATGCTTATGATAGCATTATTCACAACGATCAAAACATGGAATCAATCAAAATACCTATCAACATATGATTGGGTAAGGAAACTGTGGTATATATAACTGGAATACTGCCTTGCCAGTATGGAAGATAAAATTGTACCTTTGGGAACAAAATGGATGGAGCATGAGGTGATTATAATAGAAGGAATGAATAAGGAATTACTGTTATTTACTTGTGATTTCTCTCATGTAGAATTTTTGCAATACATTTATTAAAGTAAGCAAATTTATAAAAAATATTCCTAGTCTCAGTGCAAAATTTTATGATTACCAGAATAAAAGATAGAGGAATGATGGAGATGTATCCTTGGTGGACACTGAAACTGTGGTAATGGGAGTAGTAACAATTTCACATATATAAAGGTATGAAGTTAAGTCCCTTAAAATTCAACACCATTGTAAATCAATGATAATCCAATAGAATATTTTAAATGTCATTTATGTGTTACCCATACACTACATTGGGAAGAATTCTATCTACTAGAACTTCCTGATGAAAATGTGCTATACTGAGAATATGATATGTGGCTTCCAACTATAAAGTGTAACTAAATGGCTAAAGTACTGCTAATTTACTATAATTTTTCAAATTCAAAAATTAAATGACTACTTTGGTTATTGTTCACTGTATCACAGAATGTTTAATTCTTTATATGCTTTGGTTTTTTTTTATCCCTTGATAAAAGGGATTATAAAAGAAGATTACAAACTACTGGGTGGGATCACTGGGATGCTTTTTTGCTTCCCAGCAAGTGCCATGATTATATATATAATTATATATATAATATATATATAATTTTCATAAAATTGTAAGGCTGAAATTTTCCATTTTCAATGGCTTAAAGTGACTCAGAATAGCACTACCACTTTCTGGATCCTTTATCACTTTAAAACCAATTTAAATGAAGATTGTTTGAATTAAGACTAACAAAGGACGTTTCACTATTCATTATCATGTCTTCTCTTTTCTTTCTGTAAAGAGGAAAGTTTGCATCTAATGCTTGAACACCTACAGTTACATATAAAAGTTTCAAGTTTTATTACAATTATTTACTCAGAAAAAGGCTTTTTTGCTAACATTGTCTAAAGCAAGTTCAGCTAATAGATATTTGCTTTTCTACCTACTGAAATCTTATTACTTTCTTTTTTTTTCTTTTTTTTTCTTTTTTGGTTTTTGGGCCACACCCAGTGACACTCAGGGGGTTACTCCTGGCTATGCGCTCAGAAGTCGCTCCTGGCAGGCACAGGGGACCATATGGGAACCGGGGGATCGAACTGTGGTCCACCCTAGGCTAGTGCAGGCAAGGCAGCAGGCATCTTACCTCCTGCGCCACCTCCCGGCTCCCTTATTACTTTCTAAAATAGTTCTTTATCGTAATTTCCTCCAGAGAATTGTATCTCCATTTCTAGTGAATATACTGAGACACTTTAAAGAAGTCAAAAATCTCTATCCATATGTCAAAAGAAGGCCACATGTCAGAAACATGACAATATAACCCTGACACCTACAGTCCTTCAGAAATTACCATGACAACCAGTTAACCATGCAATAAAATCTTGTAACTAACAAAATGAACAGCAAAATAATCAGACTAACTGCGAATTAGATTCGGACTTGTTAAATCTTCAGAAAATAAGCCAGAATTAGACTCTAACAAGAATAGTTTATAAAAGTTTAATGATTTTAGAGGTCAGAACACTACATGCTTTTCTACTGACTCAGTGAAGAGTGGGACAAGAGAAAGAAGAAATGTTCAACCAAGAAGCCAGAGCAATCAGCTGCATCTTTTCCATTCACAGTTAAGTTTATTTAGAGTGACTGGATAAAACCTTCAATGAAAACATTTTAGAAATATAATAAAAAGAATTTTCTCCTATAATAAGCCAGACATCAAGAAATAGTTATGGGTTTGCATTTAGCCTGCCTTATAAAATATTTAAGAACTGTAGCATAAGGACAATTTAGAGTAAATGCTAAAAAAATAACATCTAACTTGTAAATTTTATATTTAGTACTAAAAGTATCACCATGTGTTTAAATCATATCTGAATGGATATAAATAAAAAACTGTAGAGATTTAGTGTCTCATTTTCACAAAATCTAATTCATTATCACCACAGTGGTAAGAGTATCAATGAGTGCTACCTTATATTTTGACTTTTAAACATGAATATAATAATGATGACAATGATTAAATGTTGTAAACAAACTCACAGTAATTACATGCACTATATTCAGTTCTTCATTTTAACAACAAAACTATTTTATATATATTTTGAGGCCAGCGGGGCAATGAATGCTAGAAAGATTTAAAAAATTTTTTATGTCATTTACATAATGAGCAACGTGTTACAGATGGATCTGAATCATTCTATTTCTAAAATCCAATTCTTCAAGCTGAACCTTAACAGGTTCACATCCAGGAGTGGTCCGAAGCATCCTTGTAGAATAAATAAAAAAACTGCATCAAAGGAAAGCAGAATAGGGGCCAGAAAGATAACACAGCAGGTAGGGACATACCTTGCACTGTGATGTTCAAACACCTGACACCCCATATGGTCTTCATGACTCCAGAAGTAATTGCTGAGTACAGAGCCAGAAGTTACTAACTTCTGAGCACTGCTGGGTGTGCCCCCCCAAAAAAAAACAACAACAATGAAAAAGAAGAATGATATGAAAAAATTACTTAGTAAGTACATTCAGTGATTGAGAAATTTTATTTCCAAGAAGACCAAAACTTGAAGGGATGGTTATTGGAAAAATGTATGACTGAAACTCAACCATCAACAACTTTATAACTTTATCTCTTGATGATTTAATAAAAAAAGTTATTTTTTAAAAAGAACAAAATTAGTCTAAATACAGTAGCTATTTTATGTACCAAAGATTACTCTGTACCTTAAATAATGCCTTCTCCATTTGATAAATTCTGGACTCTCAGTCTGGGCTACTATAGACTTCATAGAAGGCCAATGTGAGCTTTTTGTGAGTGAATTTATATTGTAGCTCTGCTCTTTTTGTTTACATCTAACAGCACTCCCAGGTCACATTCTGCATTTTCCAAGACTGAGCAGTGCCAGAGACTATGTCCAGGACTCCTGCTTGCAAGTTTCATATTCAAGCCCCTTGAACCATCTCCCCAGTCACTTGATTTATATATCTAGACTTTGGGGTTCTTAGAGGGGAAAGCTGGTTTTTCTTTTTTTTTTTCTATATCATTTGTTTGCTTACACTTAATGTCACCACTTTAAGCTTACCACCATTTCCCCAAATTAGAACACTTTCCTGATTGGACAGCCCCTTAACAGATCCAGACACCTTCTCTTCACCATGACAATGAACTGATGTATCAGCAGCCATGGCATCAGAAGGGAAGTAGCTACAATACTGTATATTTCTTCTGAAGTTTCAGCTTACCCCATAGACTTCTAGAGTTTGGTGGCACTATGTGCTACAACACTCCTGCTATGGCTATCAGCATCCTAGGTGCTTATTAGTGCCTATATTTTAGTTCAGTTATGTACTTCCTACATAATATCATATTCAGCATATCAGTGTGTTTCCTTCTTCCATTTACATTTTTTCTATTATTCTTATCCCTCTGCCTCAAATATCAATAAATCTCCCAAACCATCCCTCTAAGACAGATAGGAAGAAAGAAAAAGAAAGAAAGGAAAGATTGAAGGAAGGAAGGAGAAAAGAAGAAAGGAAAAAAGGAGGGAAGGAAGAAAAGAAGGAAGAGGAAAAGAGGGAGGGAAGGAAAGAGGAAAGAAGAAAAGGAAGGAGGGAAGGAAGGAAGAAACATGGGAGGGAAGTATAAAAGTAAGGAGAGAGGGAAGGAGGGAAAGAGAGAAGAAAGGAGGAAAATAAGGAAGGAGGGAAGGAGCGGTAAAGGAAGAAGGGATGGAAGGAAAGAAGGAGGAAGAAGAGAAAGAAGGAAGAAAAGGAGGGAAAGAAGGAATAAAGGTGGGCAGAAATAAAGGAAGAAAGGAGAAAAGGAGAGAAGAAGAAAGGAGGAATGAAAGAAGGAAAGGAGGGAAAGAAGCAAGGAGACAAAGAGAAAGGAAGGAGAGCGGGAAGAAATAAGGAGGAAAGGAGGGAAGGAAGGCGGGAAGGAAGGGACGAGTGAAGGTGGGAAGGGGATGCAAGAAGGGATTGAAGGAGGGAAGGAGGGAAGAAAGGAAGGAAGGAGGGAAGAAAGGAAGGAAAGAGAAAATGAAGGAAGGAGGGAAGATTGGAAGGAGGGAAAGAAGGAAGGAAGATAGGAAGGAAGGAGTGTAGGAAGGAAGGAAGAAGGGAAATTGGAAGGAGGGAAGGGAGGAAGGAAGGAAAGATGGAAGGAGAGTAGGGAAGAAAAGATGAAAAGAAGGAAGGAAGGAGATGAGGTAAGAAGGAGGGGAGGAAGGAATGAAGGACGAAGAGATTTTAAGAAGCCCTATTTAGAATTGTAAACTACAACACATAGGTTATAAAGACAAATGAAGCAAAACTTAGAGTTTGAAAGATTTTGTTCAAGGATCATTTATACTTGTTTGGTTTATTTTGTTCTTTACTCCAAGATCACTTATATAGTCATTGAATTAATAACTTTTGAGATCCTATCACATGCTTTACACTGTAAACCTGCTGTTTCACCTGCACCTGTGATCTGCAAATGCAAGATATAGATCCCAGTATAAAGCTGCTACTAACATTATTTTTTCACAAGTCATATGGGAAGCACCTCCCTTATTTTTCTTGGAAAGGAGTACTTTTTCTTATAGATTCATACAGGCTGATATTCTGTACTGTTCCTGGAGTTCAGGAACCTCTCACAACAACATGTTCAATCCCTAATAGCAAAAAGGCTTGCCCAGCAACTGCCAGAGATAATAAATTGAAGTCATATCTCACTCCTTAGGGACTAAATTAGTAACAAGTCAGTATCTTAATAGACAGATTTGCAGACATGGACACTCACATAAATTGTGTAAAAGAGTAAATCATTGAAGAGGGTGGAGATGGGAATTACCCAAGAAGTATTCTTAGAACTCAGGAGCTACTCCTAGCAATACTTGACCCAATCTTGAAAACCTAAAGGTAGATGCTTATGATAATTTGGGCCTACAGTGCTGGAAATACCAAGGACATACTGCCTGGTAAGAGGAATCAAACATGGGGTTTCCATATATAAAGTATACCCTCTAGACAGTCCTTTGAACTCTTTCTCATCCACATCACCCCAAGCAAATTTTCTCTGGCATTCTCTCTATTAAAATTCTGATAAAATGGGGCCCGGGAGATAGCATGGAGGTAAGGCGTTTGCCTTTCATGCAAAGGTCATCAGTTCGAATCCCGGTGCCCCATATGGTCCCCCGTGCCTGCCAGGAGCAATTTCTGAGCATGGAGCCAGGAGTAACCCCTGAGCGCTGCCGGGTGTGACCCAAAAACCAAAAAAAAAAAAAAATTCTGATAAAATAGTCTCAATTTCATAGTGAACAAGATTTGATGAATCCTGATAGCCCCAAGGATGACTGATACACTGGGATTTCCCAAGACTCAAGAAAAGAGTCAGCCACTTAGCATTTCATAAATGCTTTTTATTTTATTTTATTTATTTATTTATTTTTGATGTTTCTTTTCTTTTGGGGGGAGGTGGTGTCACACCTAGCAGTGCTCAGGGGTTACTCCTGGCTCTATGCTCAAAAATCGCTCCTGGCGATTTAAGGCTCGGGAGACCATATGGGATGCCGGGATTCGAACTTCCGTCCTTCTGCATACAAGGCAAATGCTCTACCTCCTTGCTATCTCTCCGGCCCCCATAAATGCTTTTTAGATGAAATATTATTCATATGAAATAAATATTCCCACTTGACTTTTAGAATGAAGATATGTTTAACATCGTGATTTATTTTAATTAAACCACATTCAATATGTGGTACACGTTACCATCACGATATCAGTTGACCATCCACTTATTTATCTAGCATTCTAATTTTTGAAAACTTTAGTTCTATTGAACATAAACTGAGGACACATGGCATGTCCAAAGTGCTTTGAGACTAATAGGCATTAAGTTTCGTATTTATAAGCAATTAAATGTAGTTCTCACTTCAAGCCTGTTTATTTCAATCTTACGTATAATTCTGACAAACTGTTCTGTAGTCCTAGATGCACAGAAGATTTGAATTATTGAATTATAAAAGAGAAAGGAGTTGGGTCCAAGCAATAGCGCAGTTGTAGGGTATTTGCCTTGCACATGGCTGACCCAGGACAGACCGCAGTTCAATCCCTGGCGTCCCATATGGTCCCCAAGCCAGGAGAGCGCATAGCTAGGAGTAACCCCTGAGCACCACCGGTGTGGCCAAAAATTAAAAAAAAAAAGTGAGGAGAAAAGGGATCACAAGAAAATTCAGACAGCAGGAAGAAATAGAAGTAAGAATACACAACAAATGAAGAGGAAAGAAAACTATAAAATGTATTTGTACATGTTGCCTTTATTACAAATATAACCTTTGAAAATCCCCAAGGTCACACTGAACATACATAAATATTGGCTTATTAGCAGTCTCTCTTAAGAATAAAATTAAATCTTTAAATATAAATATAAGCACTCACAGGTATAAAATATCAACAACTAGTAAAATTGTAATGATCAAAAATGTCTTTTTTCCTAGATCTACTGTATATAAATCATGTGACATGGAATTCCTGCTAGGCTAAGAAACCTCATCTCCTTGACATGCAATATAATGGATTATTAACATTCTCGTTGTCAGCTTCCAGTAAAAGCATGACTGAAATAGTTACCTGGAATCCAAAGCCTTGAGTTCATATGCTTTCTTTCCATCTAATGCAATCAAGACCAGGGAAATTACCTCACTGCTCAGTGACTCAATTTACCTATTTATATAATGAGAAAAACAAAAGCTTACTTCACAGAAGACTGGTGGACTTTGTTCCTGTTTCAAATGTTTTATGCTTAATATAAATCCCAACAACAGCCTGGTTTGGATCTTTTTTTTTTTTTTTAAATCAAACACCCTTCTAGGAAAAGATGCAAAGGAAGTTAGCCTTTCTCTTCTTGCATTTTTTTCTTTACAGTCTTTCTTTCCAAAGAACACAACAAAGAAACAAAGAGCCAAACACACTGACTCAAGTCTTTTTCTAATAGTGCTGTGGTCAATTTGCTCCTGCATAAAAAAAAAGTAGTAGTGAAGCTTTGAACTCTGGGTTTTGGAAGGCCAAGAGTGGAAAAACGTCTTTAGCAGACAGAACGGCACATTCCAAATCTGTCCAAATCTGTTCAGTGTTATGCATTTGTGAGAAAGTCCTCATGCAGTGCCCCCAGAACTCTATTTTGTTATCAGAATTTTTTGACAAAAAAAGAGGCTAAACTTTGCTTTCCAAGGAAATTTTGAGTTCTGATGGCTTTTTCTTTCCCCTCACTCATTCAAGATAGTTACTCAATTTTATTTTCTTTTTAGAAAAATTATACAATGACTTGATTTGTGCTTAAAAGAAATGAAAGCATTTTTTAGGATGAAAAGTCTATGTGATTCAGAAAACTAAAGACTCACTGAGAAATCTCTAACACTGTAATTGGTAACTGTATCCCTAGATTGACTAGAGATCATGATTTTTCTTTCCTAATATGCTGACTTCTTAAGTTCAGTCACAGTGTAGGTATTAGAGAGATAAAACAAGGACTATCACTTGTCTTGCATATGGCAAGTCCCAAATTAATCCCTTGAACATTAATGATTCCCTAAAAAACACAGAACCAGCAGTAGTCTCTGAATACCCCTGGGTCTGGTCCAAATACTGCCTCTCATAAAAAAAATAAATTTTTTTTTCAAAATCTAAGTCCCACAGCATTGAAGATTTTGAAGGATTTTCAAGTGCATTAGCTCATAAGTAAAACCTACTTTGGTGCTAGATTCTTGGTATTTATAGGTTATTTTTGTTTAAATTTTAAATATGTCATAAAAATTCTTAAATACATTTCTATGGTTGTGTCACACTGTAATAAGAGTTAGCAGCTACCTTAGCCTAAGTTTCACCAAGTGAAGAATTTATCTCAATATTAAAATCTCATTACTCAAAGTTTTGGGGGGAAATTTCAAGGATCTTTATACTTCTCTCCATGAAAGGACATTACTATAAATGCATATTCAACATAATGTTGCATTATGTTGTACATTATGTTGAATTTTTACTTTAGCATCATGTTGAATTTTCCTTACAGGTCACCCTATTCCTTGGATCCTTCTAACACAGTGGTCCTCAAACTACAGCCTGCGGGCCACATACTGTCTTTGTTCCCATTTTATTTCTTCACTTCAAAATAAGATATATGCAGTGTGCATAGGAATTTGTTTGTAGTTTTTGTTTTTACTATAGTCCGGCCTCCAATGATCTGAGGGACAGTGAACTGGCCCCCTGTTTAAAAAGTTTGAGGACCCCTGTTCTAACCCATTATAATGAATAATACACAAGTGATCATCAAAAATGCACACATAGAGGCTGATGTGATAGAACATTGGGTAGAGTATTGAGTATTTGCCTTACAGGAGTGAAACCCTGATTCAATACCTATCATCCCATATGGTTCCCTGAGCCTATCAGGAAAGTTTTGGCACAAGGCCCCAAGTAATCCTTGAGTGCCTTTGGATATGAAAATTAATCAATCAATGAATCAATAAATCACAGATATTGAAGATAATACAGCAAAGGATCAATGAGTATTCTAGAAAAAGTGAATTTTCAAAAATATCAGATTAAAGATTTATATATTTTTTAAGATGCTTAACAAACAAAAAGTGCAAGAGGGATGAGATCAGTCTCTAAGAAAGACCTTCATTAATCATGGAAATTAAAGTTGACTATTATAAAACTAGTCGGTCCTTTTTGTCTTCAACACAAATATTTTCCAGCACCATAGTCTTGACTTAAGACTGCCTATATTGTAATTCCACATTCCCTAGACCCTAATTAATCAGTATGACTGGGGTCATGAGTCAGCTTTTTAAACAAATATCCTAGGTCATACTTATGTACATAAGATCTCACTTATGTCCGAACTGGGAACTCCAATAGGTGGTTGAATATAGAGAACAAGAGCAGGAAGCAAATACTCTTCCTTATTGCAAAACTCCTGTTGACTTGTGGTATCTGATTCAGAGATATGGAAGGATATAAGTTCCTTCTTCACCCATGATGAATACATAGTAACCATTAGAAGTTCCAGAAAGGGTCAGATTTATGAGTCCTTTCATGTCACAACAGTCATAACCCTCACTTCACTTTTCACTGATGTCTCCCTTTCTCTGTTTGAATTCTGGCCCAGTATAAACCATCTGTACATTTTGTCTGGACAGATGAATATTCAGCTAGAATTCAAAATAATATTCCTACATCCAAGACTTGGAGAAAAAGCTAATAATAATAATCACTATGTGTTCATTATAGAATATTACTCCTCTGAGAAAAGTCAAAAATGTCTCCTTTATCCCCACTGAGCCTGTGGTTTATGGTTCTTTCCAATTTTACATTATTGTCAAAGAAAAATAATTAGATATGGCTTGCTATTTTTTTAATCTAGAAATTTCTGAGAAAAATAATTCTTCACAAACCAAAATTCTCAATTTTGATTTTGTGTTCCAGCATTTTTTTAAAAACTTACATATAGCTTTGTCACTTATGGTCATGCCTATAATCTGTCATGCTCACAATGAGTCCAGAATAAACACTGATATTAATACTCTTCTATTATTTATAGTCTAATATTACTTCTCACATTCCTCCCAAGACTATTCTATCACTAACCATTTGATGTCAGGGCACTACACCTTAATTCCTAGATAAACCAGAATGTATGTGATGTGGGCAGAAAAAAAATACATCTTGACTTTCTCAAAGTCGTGTGAATCAAATGTTTTCAGTGTAATTGAAAACATATATTTGCAATAAAGAAAAGCCAATAAGCTAGAAAATCTGTATGGAAACATTAAGCTCTACTTTTCTTGTTTTTAATGAACTACAATAGAGGATTGAAGGATGGGAAGCATGTATGTATTACATGGAGACACATAGGTGTCCATAGGTGGGATTTGTCCACCACAAATGCTCTGTATAAAAAAAAAATGATAGCAGTTAAGAAGAGGGCTTGTGAAAGAGCACTCCAGTAATGTGAGCGAAGGAATCTGGTGGTTTGATTTTTGGTGAATCACATTATCTTTGGTTCCTCCTGGTCTCAAGACAGTAGATTATCTTCCTATATAATTTTTCTTAAAGGTATAACCACAATGAAGCTGAAGAAGATTGTACAGTGGGTAAGGTTTTTGCCTTGAATGAAGCTGACCAGAATTTGATCCCTGGCACCTCATATGCTCCAGAGACTCTTGTTTTTTTTGTTTGTTTGTTTTGGGGCCACACTAGTGGCACTCAGGGGTTACTTCTGTCTCTTCACTCAGAAATCATTCCTGGCACACTCAGGGGACCATATGGGATACTGAGGATCAAACCCAGGTTGGCTGCATGCAAGGCAAATGATCTATCCAATGCACTATCACTCAGGTGCCCCAGGGTCTCTTTAAGAGAAGTGAGTCCAGGTACAGAATCAGGATTAAACCCTAAACACCACTGGGAATTGTCCCAAATCAAGAAAAGCAAAATAAAATATATGCGCATATATATCACCAAAAAGAAAATATTTTCCTGAGCTCAGTTCATATCTCAGTTGCCATTTAACAATTGCCACCAAGTCTGAGGGTCATCATGGTTCTTTCTGGATGACTTCTTGGATGACATTTTCTCCTGAAGCTGGAGATCTATGTTGGTTCAGTGAAGCTGACAGTGGTAAAGTTTTGAGCAGGAAATTTAATTTTTGGCATATACTGAATAATTTTGACCTAGTCACTTCTCCTATATTTTCTCTATCAATTAATTGAAATTTTATTAATTGGTAGATTGATTTATTCAATGTATAAAATATCACCATTTATCAAAACAAATCACTAGATAAAATAATTAATTATAGACTTTAAGTGATGAATTAAAAACTTTTTACCCTAAAGTCTTAGAAGAATCCATTTCTGAAGTAAGGTTTTTACTGGATATATCTGTTTAAAATTACAGGGAACACTGTTTAACTCAAATTTGTTTAATGACTAATTTTGATATAAGAGGTATTTAATATTTGAAGAATAGAATGTTTCTGTGTTAAAACATGTATTCTAATATATGGTAATAGTTTTTGGTTTCTGTTTCTTTGTCTTAGTTCAGAGCAGCATCTGCTATACACAGTGCTTATCCCTTGATCTCTCTTGGGGTCACTCCTGGCCATGTTTGTGGATCATATGGGATACCAGAGCAAATATCTTAATTCTTATACTATTTCTGAACCCACTGATTTTTTAGTGTATATTTAATGCAATGCTGACAAGGGAATAAAAATAAAGATTGATCAGATACTTTGGTAGGTAGAATTGGCATAATTTTTAGAAGCTGAGATAGTAACTTAATATTTATAATCTATCCTACAAAAATACATTTATTTTAAGTTATAATAATGGATTTATCAAAAGATACAACAGTGTACAAAGAATAAAAAGTAGGAAATATATAAAAATCAAATATCTAATTTAGGATACTATTCAGATAACTCCTACAACCAACAAAATTAAGTTATTTATTGCATACACAAATTGAAATAAATATTCAAGAAAATGTTCAATACCAATAATTATTAAGGAAAGACAAGTCAAAATTACATATATTGAAATATAGTTGAATTTTTTAAGGTAGCACATAACTTATACCCATTAAAATGACTATTATAATATATCTCAAATGTGGGGCTAAAAGATTCATAGTAGGGTAGCGACAAAGGGCCAGAGAAAATAGAACTGGTGGGGCTCAGGAGATAGCATGGAGGTAAGGCATTTGCCTTTCATGCAAAAGGTCATCGGTTCGAATCCCGGTGCCCCATATGGTCCCCCGTGCCTGCCAGGAGCAATTTCTGAGCATGGAGCCAGGAGTAACCCCTGAGTACTGCCGGGTGTGACCCAAAAACCAGAAAATAGAACTGGTGAATTGGTCTAACAGAACTAAGTTTGTGAGTATGTGGCTTTGAAGGTTGAAAGTTTGGGACAGTGGTGGAGAGAAGCAAGCTGTATGATGATAGAAATGATGTTCGCATGATATATGCATGAAATCATCAGAATTTTCAATTAGTGCTCTTCAATAAGCATGTAAAACTAACTTTTAATGTCAGAGGTCATGTCAAAAAATTAGAATCGTTCTTTGTGATGTGTGCCAATCTCTGTGGTGTGAGGTGGTACCTCATAGTTGTTT
>PVKC010039736.1:0-12479 GCA_004027635.1 Crocidura indochinensis | reverse complement strand
AGGTTTGCGTTTTCATACACCACATGAGAAACAGCAGGACTAATTCCTCAGTGCAGAGCCTTGATTAACCCCTGAGCATTTCTGGGTGTGGCATTCTCCCCAATATTGTTACTGTTCATTAATTACTATAAAAACATGTCAGATTCTGTATTCTGTTTGACCATTTTCAATCTTGATGAAAAGTATTGTCTAATCAAGTGTAATTTCTTTTTCTTTTGAATTTTGGGGCCACACCTGGCAGTGTTCAATCCTAGTTTTGCATGCAAAGCATGTACTCTTAGCCAATCAAACTATTTCACTAGTCCCTAGGAGCAACTCTTGCTTATGTGAGCAGCAGGAGTCATCAGGAGTTGGGGGAGATTACAGCAGGTAGGACACTTGCCATGCACATAGGGGACCTGAATTCAATCCCCAGCATCCCCAAAGGTCCCTTGAGCACAGCCAGCAATAATTCTTGAGTACAGAGCCAGGAGTAACCCCTGAGAATCGCTGTGTGCAGCAGCAACACACACACAAAAGAAGTTATTCAGGTGTCTTTGGTTAGAATTTATAAACAATGTTAAAAAAAAAACAAGGAGAGCTCTCGCCTTAGAGCCCGGCATCAGTTAAATAGTTGCTGTTTCCCCAGTTCAGCGGTAGGAGAGGCAAAACAGCAGAGGATAAAGAACCAGATAAGACTTTAATCTTATCCTTGAAAAAGAAACGGGGAAAAAAAAGATCTGTTGTTACACCATTATCAAGGGACTATAAGCCAAATCCTGCTCCAGAGACCAGTTTATCTAATCAAGGAATTTTTTTCTATCACCATAAGCTTCTTTAACATCTGCTTAAAATAAAACTTCACTTTAGAATTACACATGAAACAGTTGAAATAAATTTAGTTATTTCCCTAAAAAGGCACAGGGTATCACACTTTCTGGTTGGCACTTGTCATTTTACCATGCCACACTGCTGTTATATTTAGTTTAGAACATGTATGAGAACATGTTCTTTATTCCTAGTAATGACTTAAATAAAAAAATAGAACACAGAAAAGATACTTTTAGTAATAAATTACTAATTAGTAACTGACTACCGCAAAAAGGATATTGAAAATTATTTCTACAAATCAGTGTAATGATCAAATTGAATCTCCAGATGTACTTCTAAACATTTGAATTAATTTCTCACATCGGTATCTTTTCATCTCAATAGTCCAATCTTGGAGAAGCTTAGAATAGATTCTATGTAAAGTTTTGGAAATGCACTAAAATGGAATAATCTTTTCAGAGGTTTATAACAGACCATTGAAATACAACTTTAAATTTTAGTTCCCAACATTTAGACACTGGTGCTCTTCTTGTCAAGCTATCTAGCTATATGGTAAGAGTGCATAGAAAGTTTCTATTAGCACCACAAAATCAGAAACTGTGTTTAGGTAAAGTTGTTGGGTTAAATGCTAGTGAAATGTAGCTAGGTTTTGTGTGGTTTGTCTCAGTGCCTTAGGTTAGCTAATAAACACTGTGGTGCTCCTTTGGGGGAGATAGAGGCTAAGCTTCCCAAAGACATATAAGTCTTCTAGAAAGAAAAGAGGTCGGGTTCATTCCATCAGAACTGAACAGAAATAATGACTCAATAAAGCCATTTGAAAACAAGTAGAAAAAGGCAATGAAATAGCATTAGGGAACCTCTAGTGTGTTGGGAATTCCAAAACTGAGAAACATTCTGAGTTGATACTCTCCAGAACTGCTGTGGATTTTCTCTCCACCAATGATTCTCAAATGTTCAGTGTTTATCAGGATCGACATGGCTTCTTTAAAACACAGACCCCCCATTGTTTCTGGATGATTAGATCCACCCCAGAATTTCTGATCCAGCAGGTCTGAAGTGAGCACTGAGAATTTACATTTCTAACAAGTTCCCATGAAAAATTGGCTTTGCTATTCTGTTAACAACACTCTGAGAACATCTGTTCCATGGGAATAGTTGTCCTATCCAAATAGTTGTTCTATCCAGTCACAGATTTAGTTGTTTACTAAGCATTTTCTTCTGCTACTGATAATTCAGTTTCATAAAGGTCATAATGAAATGATTTTGAGGCTTTAATTCCACATCTGTGACCTCAGTAATCACAGTAGCTGTCATAAAAAAGAAAGATAGTCCAGGTCGTGCTTAAAAACTCAGGGAGATTCTCAAAAGTCTATGGCTCCTGGGAAACAATTCATTTCATTTCCAAAGGAGGAGCAGAAATGATAAAGTTAAGTATTTAAAAACTCTGTATTGCATCATGCTTACATTTATACTACAACATGCCAACTGTTGTGTAGACATGTGCTATGTATACTTAAATCAATCCAGTAAAAGATTTGTAGTAAATTCTTCTCTGCTCTAATAAATGAGTAGCTTTTCTCAGTGGAGAAACAATATTCATTTAGAATTGTTACTCATTTCCTTGATTTCCCTCCCCAATGTAGAAAACAAAAGATAAAGGCAAGAAAAATCATTTTTCAGATCAAAATGAGCAAGCCATCCAATGCTGAGCACAGCATTTCATCCTGGATTATCAAAATCTGAAGTACAGATAGATTCCCAATTCACAAAACATTTAATACAAAATTCTCAAGTTATGTCCTGCAGTGATGGGACCTCCTATAACACTTTTTCCTTTTTTTTGATGAGGATCTCCTATAACACTTTTTCCTTTCACTACAAACAAAATGAAGAGAATGTCTAAAGAGTTCCAAGTGTATGCTACTCTTTCTGCATTAATAGCTTCAGCCTCACTTAAGTTTACTACTGTGTATCACTGAAAGCTGGATTTCATCTATGCTCCCAATTGGCAATGCATGTCTAATGAGAACACTCAGTTTAATAAAAGGGCAAAGAAGAAAATCAGAAATAAAATTAGTCCACTCTTAGCTCACTCCCTTACTATTCCATTTAGATCCTAGGCACTTCATATACTTATTGTTCTTCAAGTCCCACCATAGGTCACATCTAAGCACAAAGCCAATGAGCACGGCAGGGTGGGGCACAAAGTATTTCCCCATTGGAGAAAAAAAAAGAAAGATGCGTTTTCCATAAAATAACAATTGTACCCTGAAAAGCTTTAGAAAGGTGGAACAATGGACACAAATCTATCAAAAACACACCCAGGAATCATTCCTGAGGGCAGAGCCAGGAGTAACCCCAGAGCATTGGATGGGTGTGCTCCCCCCAAAACAAATAAAAAGTAAAAATTAAACAAAGAAGAATAAGAATGGTATGTATGCCTTGGAGCTTAGTAACTTGTAATAAATTCAATTGATATTAAAAAAAAAGAATGGGGTGCAGACATAAAGCAGGCTGGGAGTATCTCTTCAACGGTGCTATAGAGAAGTAGCAAGATCAGGCTTAATGGGAAGAAGGAAGCTTGTCTGAACCTCCGTATGGGTTATTTAAGCACAGTTCCCTATTTTTACTTCAAGAAAAGCAGAGTTTATAACAGGAAACCGTGTGATAAAAATTGTCACTGTTCCTTTTCTGGGGCCATCTGATGATACCACCTACCCTCTTCCCATTACCATGCTGTTTTATTCACTACACTTTCTCTGTTTTGTTTTGAATAACTTATTGGAACTGAAGCATGTCGGCCTGAAAAGACAGTCTCAGTTCAAGGCTCCAAGTTTCTTTACAATCCGCCTCAGAAGTGATGTCTTTTTTTCTTTCACTGTCATGTTTCTCTCTAGTGGAAGAATAAAAAACTTGGTGGAAATGCAAGTGTAGTATGATTAAGTTTGTTCTGTAATAAATAGTCCAAACATGGGACAAATTAAGGCTAAGAGTTACCACAAATGAGGCCTCCGGAATTTGGGGCAAGTGAGAGAATTCTCTTGAGTTTTGTTTAAATGAGAGCAACCACCTCTTTGTCGAGGACAGTCATGAAGATGGATATTCCTGCAAAGTATTAATGACAGAGGAATGCTGCTAAATTCTTAAAGCCACTGAAAGTATATTTCTCTGTTGAAATATTTTTCTCAAATATTCCAGGCACCTTTCCTGGTTTTGAAAGTATAGTCAGTTGTCCAAACATGAATTCTATCTTGATTACTGTGGATTGTGCCTGTGGCCTGTAAACTCTATTCTGAAAAACAAAAATCACTATGTAGAAATGGAGATGAAGATGGAGGAGATAGGAGCTAAGTGCACAAAGTCAAAGCTCAGGAACAGACTTTTTAAAATGGCCTATGTTGAAATTACTTCCTTGTTATTCTCCTATTTCTCTTAAAAGCACATTTATCGCTCAAATTAAGTTCTAATAATGAAGGGCTCTAGTAGAATTTGTTTTAAAAATGTCAACGCATCAGCTCTCTAGGAGAGACTGTTTTGCCTTTCGGTCCTCAAACTTGTTAGATTTTTAAATATCACCGTGCATCAAGAGCCTAATTTATGTGAATTTGAAATATTCATTTTATTGGAATAGGCAGCTACCTATTATGCAAAACCCTTTTCTGCAGATTATGACCTCATATTTGACTCTAATTTACCTGATTAGTACTAATCATACTATCAAGAAAGTCTTAATTTTTTAAGCTAGCCATCGGCTGTAACATTCAATGTCAAATATTTTAAAGTAAACGTTAATGCTTGGATATTGCAAGACTAATTATTTTTAAATAAAACTTAATTGTGGCCATTCAGCAAAGTGAATAAAATCCAGATATAAAGCAATATCACTCAAAGAGCAACTTTTGAAGAACATCCAATAGCCTTTTTCCTAAAGAGCATTTCTAAAATGCTAAGGGAGCAGAATTAACTTTGCAAAACCCAGCAAACTATTGGCTCTTCAAACTAGGTTAAACTGTGGCTGAATAAGTAAAATTTACAAGTAAGTTTTGTTTCTATTTTGATTCCCAGGTAAGTAAAATCCAGAGTGGGGGCAGCAGTCTAGAGGTAAAGTAAGCAAAATATTTCAAATGGCCACCATAGGAAAAGCTTGGATGTGTTCTCACTACCTTAAAATGTAATGAAATTCAGGCCCGAGAAGGGGATCTGAGGGTAGGACACTTGCCTTGTATGCATCTGACCTGGTGCTATCCCTCTATACCATATGATCCACTGATCCCTGACAGGAATAATCCCTAAGCACAGAGCCAGTAGTAAAGCCTAAACACCTATAGGTGTGGATCCTCAAACAAAATAATAAATACTAAAATTCAATGAAGTCTGTTTGGAAGGTGAATGCACTGGAGTAGACTATCAAAACCCCAACAGCAACTCAACTCCATCACTGTTTTTCCTTTTCAATACCACTATCAAATTCAAATTCTTATAGTTTCACTGTCCACAATTTAGAGCTCCCCCACCTTTTCTAATCCCCCCTGTACAATTCTCTGACCATGCAATCACTGTCTGAGAAGTCCCCTTTCTTGCCAGCATCTTTTGCTCTACCAATTCATCCTGAGCAGATTGATGTCATTTCTCTACTTAAAAATGGTCAGAGAAGGAAAGAAATCTAGGGGAGAAGGAAGATGAGAAAGGGAAGTAATGAGGGGACAAGGGTCAGGGCTTTGGTTATATTTTTGATTGGGTGAGTGCTATAGCTATAAACTCAAAAGCACAAATTCAGCTGTGCTAAAAATATGAGATCTAAGCTACAACCAATAAACTTTGCCATGTGCCTGTGAAGGTGGCTGGCAGGGGGATAGAATGGAGAATGATGAAGTTCAGAAATACTAGTAATGTGAGTTAACTCTGGTGGTGGGATTGGTGTTGAAATATTATATGCATAATACTCAATGATCAATAACTTTGTAAATCACAGTTTTTAATTAAATTGTAGAAAGTCTTTTTTGTTTGTTTTTTAGGTCACACCCGGCAGAGCTCAGGGTTACTCCTGGCTCTGTGTTCAGAAGTCGCTCCTGGCAGGCTCAGGGAATCATATGGGATGCTGGAATTCGAACCATCATCCATCCTGGATCGGCTGTGTGCAAGGCAAATGCCGTACCACTGTGCTATCTCTCCAGCCCCTAAATTGTAAAAAGTCTTAAAACCTTACATGTCAATAAAACATGGTCAGATTCTTCAGAGAGACAAAAGAAAGTTCAAATTTTTTGTGGACATTGAATGCTACTACTCTGCAAGTACTCTTTTTGGGGCTACAACCAGGGTAACTTAACAATTCTACTCCCCGAACACACATCAGATTTTCCCCACTTTTACTCAGGCTAGTTCCTCAGCCTCTAATCAATACCTTTCACAGAATATCTCAAACAGCACCACTCTTGGAACTGTAGCCCTGAGGACTTAAATTGCATGTAATCCCAAGCCTTACCTCTCCTAGTGGACTGACTGCCTCTTTTGGTCACTAATTTGTACCTGTCTTAATGCACACAACCCAAGCAGTTCCATACCAATGAATCAGGAAGAAGTTACATCTTCCTTAGCTTTGCATTCTGCACAGTACTGAGCCCTATGCTTAACTCTACAAGGTTTCAATAAATGTTTGTTGAATGAATCATTTCTTTGGGGAACTGAATTTAAATAGACGTCTTAATGGATTTAACAGGACTTATAGCATTAAGTGACCCTTGACATTTATAAAATTCTTTTAGTAAACCACAACCAGTAATGCTATAAATTGAGTATTGCTGCCTGCTCTTGTCTGAAGAGAAACAGAAATCTGATTCCTGGGACATGTTCAAGGCCACACAAGGAGATATGCTGATGCTACTTTGTGACACCATGTTTCATTTCAAATATTTCCAAAGCTTTATCTGTAGTTTCAATAAGAAAAGAACATCCAGAGTGGCTATACGACTTCTTTCCAAACTAAGACAATACTCTAAAATACACCGAATGGAATATAATTCAACCATGAGAAAGAAGGAACTTCTATCATTTGCAACAATACGAATAAAGCATAAAAGCATTGTTTTGAGTGAAATAAGTCAAATAAGTGATATAAGACAAATGGATCTCCTTTATATACTAAATCTGAAAAATGTTAAATGCATAAAAATATATCAAAATGATAGGTGCCGGAAACTAGGAGATGAAGAAAATGAAAAGCTGCTATTAAAATTCATTAAATTATTTCTTTCACCAAAACCAACAAAAATAAAGTTAATAATGAAGTCAATGTCACATTGAATTTAAGTTTTAAAATGTGTGAGTCTACAGGGATATAACTGAGTTAAATATATGACAAAAAATTCTGAATTAAGACATGTCCTATATAGAAACTATAATTTACTAAATAGTAAAGTTCTACTCTTGATTTTTGGCACAAAAATGCAGAGGAATTGTTTTCTCTATGACTTTAAACTCCTATCTCATGCATCTTTGTATATAAAATAGACATCATTATCATATATCAATCTTCTACTCAGTTCCACATACTTTCTGAAGACTTTGTTTTTATTGGGACATTGTTTTAAGACCACATAGTAATATTGCCCAAAAAAAGCTGTTTACATACTATGTGTGAAGCACAGTTAACCCTTAAGCAACTATTGGAGAATGTTTATTTCCTTCCAGAATTCCTGTGTCCTTCGTTTAAACCTCTCACAAATGCTCATCTCCGACATTTTTCTGTCACTACGGTGTATATGTTTATCACATAAAAACATAGAGCCTGTAACTTTATTTTTTTGGTGTTTTTAACTTTTCTGATCAGCCAGGAAAGTACTCTAAATATAAACTAGTTCAATCTTCACTCTCAAGTAATTAAAAAGTTGAAAAGCTTGTCAGTTTTTATTCTGCCAATTTTTATTCTGTCTTTGTTTCATTTTATACCTCAGTTTCTATTTTATTTTCTACCTCACTGAATAGGCTTTGCTTTTCTGATAGCTTTGTTTAGCCATAATTGACATAAAACATGGTGAAGATTAAAATGCATGTCATGGTTATTTTCTGCATGTATATCTTCAGAAACAATTACCACAAAAGGGTAGTAACACCTCTATCTCTTCATATAATTATCCTTTTGAACTATGAGGTCATTTAACATCAAGTCTTTTTAGCAATATCTAGATCTATAATACAGTATTAACTGTATTACCATATGGTACAGAGCTCCAGTTTTATGTCAGTGAAAAAAGATAAGAGATATCTCTCTCACTGAAAGAAAATAGTTTTTATCAAAAGTAATTTAGTTAGAGATGTGTGAGAGGAGAGAAAAAGAGGAACAAGTGAGAATACAGGCTTCTCCAGAACAGGAAAAACCCTTTATTATCCACTTCATACTTGCAAAATCATGTGTAAGAATAAAGACTATTTTTTACCAAGTTCCATTAGATGAATAAAAAAATTGAATTTCTATAGTAAGAAATATACTCACAACAGAAATAAATATAAAGCATACACTGATATGCCTTTGACCAAGTTATACTTGTAAAATATATAGTTCCTACGTCATATCTGCTTCATTAAATAACAGATTAGACATGCTGGGACAAAATATTAAGCAATATTATATGTGCATACTCCTCATAATAAGATACTGGAAAATAACTCTAGAAACAGCATGTCTAAATGCAAATATTAGAATGCATTTATAAAACAAAAAGTTGAAGAGCAAATAGAATCATTTACTGACTTTTACAAAACAATCTAAAGAAAGACAGGAAAAAGCATGAGATAAACTTCTAATTATATCTAGCAGTAAAACTTGACCCTGCAGTGAGAATTGAAGGCATGGAAATAAAGGCATTGAAAACACAAACAGGATTGCAAATATAGATGGCAACTTAAAAAGCTCCATAAATTTAAGAAACAATGATTGATTACACAGTGGGGGAAATACAGAAGAAAATGAAAAGGTTATGTAGAGATAATGAGCAAAGAACAAATAGCTAAGATTCTTCTGAAATACATAACCCTGAAGGTCAACAATCAAGAGTCAACTGGGAGAAAAACAGGAACAGTCCAAAGAGAAGTCTGTCTGCAAGGGCAAAAAGCACAGTGAGTAAATGATATCTGATGAATAAAGTCATGTTCCTAGAAGGACTGATTGCTATTTCCAGATGTAGGAGAAATATCTTGCATTCTCATTTCACAAAAATTTGAAGAGAAAAAGAAAGTATTTTTAGTTATTTCATATATGCTAAATGAAGAGATCTATTTAGTCTATGCTACATGAAGAGATCTATTGAATGATCTAGTAGAATCAGGTATATAGTTGTCTACAAGATTTTATTCTATAGACTTGACAAGCAGAAGACAGTTAGCAAACTTCAGATCTTCAGAGATGTCACACTAACATGGGTTCCTACCACAAAGGTAGGTAATCTTAATGGTAAATCAAGATACATCCATAGCCATGTTACAAGTCCATTCTCACCATATGGTCAGTTGCCACCTTAACAGAGAGGGGGAGAGAAATAATCTTGAGTTATACACCCATAAAACATTTTTAATGAGTTGAGTTAAATTCCAAGTTGTTTTACAAGACACAATTTGACCCAGAAAGAGACTGAATGAACTGCTACTGCAATATTTTCAGTTGATCTGTGACAAGTACCTCCCTATCTCGGCAAAACACTACTAATAACTACATAAAAGAGTAGACAGCAAAAGTTTCATAAATTAAGATGTACAGGATATAACCCCCCTATTCTGACTAGCTAGCTCATCAATTTGGAATTTAGGGAGGACTAACAAAAGTGTAGAGACAACATAGCACCTTGACTCCCAGTGATTAACCAAAGCTTAGTAGCATTAGGTTAGGTGACTTAAAAAACCTTTAAAAACACCAATTCATTGCAAAGAAATAAATATGAAGCTTAAATCCCTAATATAATTGCAGCATCCTGAAACTAAAAATGAAGGATCACAAAAGGGAACACTATGTTCTCTCCATTTTTGAAGTGTAAAGAGTCAAAAAGAACAACAAAAACTGTACACCTTGATATCATATCTGACCATGATTAGAAAACAACAGCCCAATTGGGAGTTTTAGGAAAACTAACAACTACTATGACAAATACAATGTCTCTCTTTAAAATGGGTAGAGAATGGGGAGGAGGTAAATGAGGGACATGGTTTGCAAGAAAGTGGCACTGGTGAAGGGGGTTGTGCATTTTATGGCTGAAATCCCACTACTAACATGTTTGTAACCATAGTACTTAAGCATAGAAATTATTATTAAAATTTTTTTAAAAAAAGAAAAACTAGGGGCCGGAGAAGTGTCACAAGCAGTAAGGCGTCTGCCTTGTCGGCGTTAGCCTAGGACGGACCTAGGTTTGATCCTCCAGCGTCCCATATGGTTCCCCCAAGCCAGGAGTGATTTTCTGAGGGCATAGCCAGAAGTAACCCCTGAGCATCACCAGGTGTTCCCCTCCCCCCCAAAAGGAAAACGAGTGGCCAAAGCGATAGTGCAGAGGTAGAGCGTTTGCCTTGCACGTGGCTGATCCAGGACATACCTGGATTGAATCCCCGGTGTCCCATATGGTCCCCCAGCCAGGAGTGATTTCTGAGTGCAGAGCTAGGAGTAACCCCTGAGAGTCACTGGGTGTGCCCCCCAAAAAAAATTAGAATCCTCACTTTTTTTGTTAACTATACTGTTTTTTGTTTTGTTTTTTTGGGTCACACCCGGCAGTGCTCAGGGGTTACTCCTGGCTCTACACTCAGAAATCGCTCTTAGCAGGCACAGGTGACTATATGGGATGTCGGGATTCATTTTATTTTATTTATTTTTTAATTTTTTTATTTTTAATTATGAGAACAAACATGCAAAAAAGAGGACAAGGTATGGTTACAGTGGAAGGACAATCACTCATAGCGTAATTCTCAGAAGTCCCCTTGCTGATACGTTAACTTTGAACTTATTTTTTATTTTATTTTATTTTTTAATAGGGATGTCGGGATTCAAACCACAGTCCTTCTGCATGCAAGGCAAATGCCTTACCACCATTCTATCTCTCCAGACGCTGTTAACTATACTTATGATACCTTGAGCAAACAGATTCTTCTTGCTATAACTCTATTTTGCACATCTAAAAATGGCAACAATTAGACCTAAGTGGTCCTCCTTCTACAGCTCAAATTCTCTACTAGTTATGTGTGTGAAATGCTGCTGCTGCCCATAGGTGATAATAGATGTTATCATAAATTTGTATTTAAATTAAGGGATTCCTACAGCCCATTGTGGTCACTCTCAGGATCTGTCACTGCCTTGATATTAGTATGACCTCATTACCATTCCCAAAAATTATTTTTCAAGGTGAAAAACATGAATAGGAACACTTCCAGTGTCTTTCTGAGCATCAAAAGATAGGGGAAAAATGTAAGAATGAAAAAAAAAAACTTTGAACATTTGATTTTTGAAATACTGCAACTTTAGATTTACAGAAAAGCTGCAGAGTAGAAATTTTCCTCACCACATACCATTTATGCATATTCCTATAACAGCTTACTTACATCCCATATTTCACACATTTATCAAAACCAGGAAATGAATTCTAGTGCAGAGGCAGTGACTACACTAGAGATCTTATTTGAACCAATTTGAAATAAGTCCACCTTCCCCAGAAATGTCCTGACTCTTCTAGGAACCTGTTTCCCACTGCTTGGCCCAGTTTCTTGAGTTTTCAATCTGTAACTTTCTTACTTTCCTTTAAGTTCTTAACCTTGACACATTAACCCCTAGAAGCTCCTTCAGGGGATTGTTCCACCGTTTTCAAGCATCTCCTTACATTTTGGTACCACAGAATATTACGGGCTCAACTCATATATTCCTTCTCTCAGTTCAGCATCAGCTATTACACCAAAATAACTTTGTTCTTTCTACTGGATAATGATATTAGAAACCAAGCTCTGGGTTCTATAAGTGCTTATTCCCAGTGCTTCTAGGACTTTGATGACATATTTAGGATATAAACATGTGTACTATCTAACACAGATATGCAACCTATATCTGTGGCTGTACTTACCTGCATACATATTAAAATAAAGTCATGTTTAGACTTAAGTTTTCCAACTGTAAATGATATCACACCATTCATGCTTGTCTTCCCCCTTTATATACATACATACATACATACATACATACATACATACATACACACATACATACATACATACATTGTTTTTGGGGTCACACCCAGCAGCACTCAGGGCTACTTCTGGCTCTGCACTCAGAAATCACTCCTGGCAGGCATGGGGGTCCTTATGGGATGCCGAGATTCAAACCACCGTCCATCCTGGATCGGCTGCTTGCAAAGCAAATGCTCTACCACTTTGCTATCTTTCTGGCCCCGCTTTATATTTTTTAATTGTGATGGTGAGAAAACTGGGAAATTTCTACTCACTTGTTTTAAAATCCCTAACACAACTAATGTAGTACTTATTTCTCCCTTTAAGTAATAGATTTGCTAACTGGAGCTAAATACTTGTGTGCAGTTACCTGATGAAAAATGCTCCTCGTCACTAATCATCAGGGAGATGCAAATCAAAACAACGATGAGATACCACCTCACACCACAGAGATTGGCCCACATCTCAAAGAATGAGAATAATCA
>PVKC010039735.1:0-12484 GCA_004027635.1 Crocidura indochinensis | reverse complement strand
AAAAAAAAAAAAAAATCAAAAAAAAAAAGAGTTAATCATATATTTGCATTTATGTACTTAGGAATAATGAAGTATTTTTATATTAATGTAAATTTGTGAAATAAACTGTTCTGCCATCTTTTATTGTGATATGAAAAGTTCTTCTTAGCATGGTAGGTAAACATCTGTTCCAATGTCAAAAATACAAAATAATAAAAGTGCGAAGGATATTTATATGAAAACACAAGCCTCTCATTACCAAGACTGTGTTCAAGATTGAATTTTATTACTTAATAAACATACAACTTTGAATAAGACAACATTATTCCAATATTTTCCTGAAATGCAAATATCATGATAAAAATCAAGTGTGATGACATATTGATATATTTCCATTTATAAATAAAACAATTTTTGTTAAATTATTTTTTGGGAGCAAAACTAAACAAAAGTTTTGTTTGGGGCCTATACTCACTTTTATCAAGATTTACTCCTGGCTCCATTCTCAGAGGACCATATAGGGTGCCAGGGATGAAACCTATTACACCTGTGTGCAACCTGCTATACTATCTTGCTAGCTAACAAAAGTTTTTATTAAATATTAGTTGTACAGCATAAGCAACAAACTAATATACATTGTGTTTGGTGTTTTCTTATTATCAGGATGATAGTTGCTAAGTCAATAGGCAAACTTTTGAAAATAAAGACGTATATAATATTTCATAAGTATTTGGCTGTGTCAAATAGAGGTTAATAAAATATACATTACACAATGTTAGACAGGCAATAAATAACCTTACTTTTTTTTTTGGTTTTACAGGCCACATCCGTTTGATGCTCAGGGGTTACTCCTGGCTAAGAGCTCAGAAATTGCCCCTGGCTTGGGGAAATCATATAGGACGCTGGGGATTGAACGGAGGTCCTTCCTTGGCTAGAGCTTGCAGGCAGACACCTTACCTCTAGCGCCACCTCGCTGGCCCCAATATTTTACTTATAATAATAAACACTGTCTCATGATCTTCTATTTAGAAGGATAATTGACTCTAAATCACAAAGATGAAATTTTGTATAAATTTCTTTGTCAGAATTCAAATTTAGCTATATTTTACTTCTTGTCACCTTACAATGTTAAAATTATGTCTTTATTATTCAAATATGAATGCTATAATTTTACCCATGTAAAAAATGAAGAAAATGAACATCTATTATTTTGATTCCAAATCTTTTCACCAATTTTACAATTTACAGCAGTAGTTAATTATATGATTAAATTCTCACTTCATTTCACACAATGCTTCTAAATATATCAAAACTATCAATAATCATCGTAATTATGTAAGCTTTTTCACGGTACAATGAATAATTTTGCTTATAGCGATGGAACTTGGATCAATAGATATATTACATATCTCCAAATATGTTTAATTAATCTAGTTCCTTCATCAAAAGAAATGTTAGATTTCCTTACTTTTTCAGTAAAACCAAGTGATTTTCCCTCTTCTCTGAGCCATAAATTAACTTTTTCTTTTCTCTGCAGTGACTACAGAGAAATAAAACTGTAGCCTCATTTACTCTGATAATACTGGGGTTTCTTCATTTTGCCTGCCTATTTCTAGCCCTAATTCTTGCAGAGTCTAATTGCTGGAATAGTCTAATTACATCTAGAAGATATTTAGGAGAGGTTTTGGGATTACTTGCATATATTTTTTTCTCTCTCTTCTTATTCATTTTCTTCTTTGTTGTTTTGTAAGATAGAACATCCCATAGCAAAAATCATTGTCAACTTTAAGCTCTCAATGCTACTCTGGAATAATTTATTGCTCATTGTTTTTATGTGGTATTCCCTCTTCAGATGATCCCTGATATTTTCTTTTTAAGAAGCCAGAGAACCTTTTTTTTTTATTCTAGAGTATAGAAAATTAGTGAGAGTATTCTCAAGTATGAGTCTTTATATTTTTTCCAATTTTTAATATGACTTCTCCGAAATTTTTCTTAAAGACTTCACTCATTTTTATTCCCTATTTTCTCTCTATGTTTACATGTTCTACTTTTTTCCTATTAGTGCACATATTTTTGCATATATGCTATCATTTTCTGAATTTTTAGTTTTTTATTCTAATTTTTAGGCTTATTGTTCTCAAATTTCTCTAAAGATTCTTTAATTATACATAATTACTTTATATTTTTCTCTTTTACATTATAATTTTTTCCAGTTTTAATATTTTTTTGTATTTTGGGGGAGGTCTTTGTTACCAAAAATACTTAAAAAAATTTGTGGCCAGAGATAGTAATATGAATGAAATATTGTACTGTCAAATGCAGTTTGAGAGTTTCCTTTGAATATTTGAGATACTAACTGCAATCCTTAGCAGGGTAGGACAGAATTGTCCTGGGACAAATGGTGTGACCATAGCTTAATTCCCACTGAAAACTATTTCCTTTGTACTATATTCTGACCCTAAAGTTTTACTAGCTTTTTCCTTCAACTACAAGAGTTCCTGAAGTGACAGAACTCAGACTAGACCTTAGAAAGTGCACTGGTGATGGGTGTGTTCTGTTTATATTTGAAAACCAATTACAATCATGCTTGTAATCATGGTGCTTAAATAGATTTATAAAAAAAAAAAGAAGAAGAAAATGCAGACTGTGGGTTGGAAAGAAATTAGAAAGATTATCTTCAGGATTTAATCCAATATTATTAATTAATTTTACCTTCATTTTTATTCTTCATATAGCAAATGCTTATCACATCTTTTTTAGAGTAAAATTCATACAAAAATAGTTGAGCTCACATTTAATAATTTTATTTTAAAAATAATTTCTTAATTTTGTAAATAATTATGACTTAGATTTTATACAGGAGTCTTGCAAGGGCAACAATATTTAGGAATCTGTTTTGGGTTGCGTTAATACATAATATGAAGATCACAAACATATTGGATTGTGAGCTTTCTCTACCCTATATAAATGTGAATGAAGTCAAAGATTCTTATTTTTCCTGAAAATCGAAATAAAGAAAAAATATAGGTAAAAAAGGAAAAAATAGAAGAAAATAACATTGTTTTCATAACAATAACCTAGAACCACTTCTCTTGGCGATCCTTGGTACTTCATCTGGAAATGAAGTCTGCTTTTGCTTCTGATTTTAATCAGCAAAATCCAGCAAGAATACACTGTTATTCTTATAGCTAGGTCATAAAAGGTACTATGAATTTTTGCTTGAATTTTATCTTTGTATAATTGTCCTTGAGGTTTAACCACATAGTCAATTGGAAAACACACACACACACACACACACACACACACACACACACACGAGTAACTGAAACTGCTTTGTCTGCAAAACCTCTAGGCACATGAGAGGCTCATCCTAGATTCAAGGTTTCCTCTTCTATTCTAAAATATACAGTTTAGTGAGGCAAAGAAAAATATTGTCTGATTTTTTGTAATAAATTACACTGGAACTTAGTGGCATGAGACAAGCCTTTGTCATATTCAGGGATTCTGGAGTAATTGATTTGAACCGTGTTTTTCTTTCCTTTGTTTAAAATAATATCCATTCCTCCAATATATGAAATGTACATATGCCACCCACTTGACTTCCGTAACATGTCACTTTATTATAGCATTTCATGCAGACTTAAGAGCACAAATTTTATTATTTAAATCTGGTGCATGTTCAGGCAAGTAGTAAAATATAGCTTTTCAGTTCTGACACCTAGGTCTAAAGAGACAGGTTATATGCCACACAGATAGTCAAATCAAGACAAGTCCTGGATGACTAATCAGTATAGAGACTTGGAAGAAAATAATTGTGATATACAGAGCAGTTTCTGATTCATAGCATATTTGGAATCCTGTTGTACCTCAGTGACTCAGTTTTACTTCCAACAGTGTCTTTTATTTTTACCTTCTGCATTTTCCTTTTTACATTATGTGTAATCCTGACGTTTTCATAAGAAAAAGTTAGGAAACAGTAATTTTTTTCCATAGAAAAAGTTCAAACCAATGTTTGAAAATTTGTTTTTCTGGTCTTGTTTTCTTACTACTCCAAGTTTGGGAGCTATGTGAGCTATGTTAGCTATCTAGTGTTTCCCTTTAAAATTAAAATAAAGCCATCCTCTTTATCTACAAGGAAAATGTTACAGGAAACCAGAGGATGTTTGGCTGAGTTTATAAATGAAAAATTATAGAGGTTGACAACAGTAAATAAGATCATATCAATATATTGTGACTTGTCAATATTATATAAATTTTGTAATATTTTCATAATATAAGGCAGAGACGTGATTCAGTGGTAAAGTGGCTACCTAATATGCATAAGGACTGTAGTTTATTGCTGCTTTACAAAATTCAAATTAAAAATAATTTGGGGGACAGAGAGATAGTTCAGTAAACTGAGCATATTGTTTTGCATGCAGGAGAACTTGCTTCCATCACTGGTACCTCATGGTCTCTTGGGTACTACCAGGAGCCTCCTAATCCAAATATACATGTTACATATGATTGTTATATAGTTATAGATATATATAATTATACATAAATTTGTATAATTTTACATTTAAATTACATGTGTATACTATATAATATATTAACATAATGTATTGATATAACACATTTTATTAATTTTAATATAATACACATTAATATAATACTCATTTTTAGAATGTTTGACCTTCAGTATTTAAATCACAAAAATTGAATCTACACATGGGGTTGTAATATTTCACATAATTTAAAAAAATATAAATTTTCATCTGAATCATTACATGGCAAATGTCACAATACAAATTCTTTCTGTATGTAGACGCATGATGTTGCCTGGTACTTTATACTTTTAATTCTCAGGGAAGTTCCAAAAGGTAGACGTCAAGGCTATTTAGTGAGCTTGGGTCTGAGATGTGCATTTGACTCTTTCATGCACAAACCAATTTGTCATTCTAATTTGTTCTCAATTGGTCTTAGACACAGAAGAAAAAAATCAGGAAAAAATCAAGGAAAACATACAAAGAACCCTACAAGATATTGATGTCTTAAATGATTTAATGCTTTTGGCAAAGAAAACAGAAACAAAGGTAAACAAATGAAATCATATCAAAATGATATCTTCTACACAATTAAATTAATAAAAATAGAATCTTAAGATATCCAGCAAACTGGGAGAAAATATTTGCTCACCATACATGTATCTGACAAATAACTAATATCCCAAATTGATCAAACACAAAATTTTACCAAAAAAGTGTTGGATACTTCCTCAAAAATATATGGAAGACCAATATATACATGAAAAAGTTTGCATCATTTATCATTATAAATGCAAATAAAACTATAAAATACTTCACACTGATTAGATCAGATGACATCAAAAAACTGAAGCATCCAGTGCTGCAGGCATGTAAAGGAAAAATAACTTCACTCACTGTTAGCAGAATGTCCTCTGGGTAAACCTCTTTGGAACCATTATAGATATATCTAAAAAAATTAATGACTAAGTCTCCATTTGATCCATATTTTCATTTCTAGATTTTATTACAATATCCCCCAATGAGTTAAATATATATTATTACATAAGAGTATATTATGTTTATTGTAGAGTTCTTCACAATAGTCAAGATATGGAAAAAAAACACATCTTAAGAACAGATGAGTAGATAAGCTGATATTTATGTATATATAATGTATATATGCATACAGTGAAGTTCTATTATGCAAGATAAAAATCATACAATTTTTATGTAGATAGAGATATAGGGTATTATTATAAGTGAAGTGAGTATGAGATCGATGAGTATATACTCATAAGATACATTCAGATAAAGCATAGCATAATAATAACATAATAACATAACATAGTAAGGACATTTTAAAAATTGCCAATGTTAATATACCCTGAGAATCAGTCTACAAAACTAAGGGAGTGAGGTAGGCAAGTTGGAGGAGACCTAAAGACATTGGTGATGCTGACACTGGTGTAGGTACACTATTGAAATATTGAATGATTGAAAAATTATTAGTGGATTGTTAATCATTGCACATAAACATATTGGGAATATGTCTTATTTAAGTTGAATAATAAAAATATTTTAAAATACTTTTATTTATTAATATCTTTATTTAAACACCTTGCTTGCAAATATGATTGTTGTTGGGTTTCAGTCATGTAAAGAACACCCTCCTTCACCAGTGTAACATTCCCATCACCGATGTCCCAAATCCCCCTCCTCCTCACCTTTTAAAATGCTCTAGACTTTGCCTTAAAATGTTTTTGGCTTGCTTCTTCAGTTTATTCTGTACAATTTTGTTTGATTAGTTGCCACAAACAAATCTTTTCTTATAAAATACGAGTGTCCTTTTTTTACATTTGCAATGAAATTTCCACTCATTCTTTTTAAGGCCACACCCACCCAGTGGGTTCAGATGACCATATGTGATGCTGGGGATTATAACCGGATCTGTGAGACAAAAATGCTTTATTCCCTTTATTGACACTCTGACCTTCCACACATTCTAAGGCTTTCTTTTTTTTTCTTTTCATTGATATTTATTATTGTATTTTATACAGTCACCTTAAGTTCTATTAATGTTGGTTCTATCTCCATTGATGAAAATGCCAAGATTTTTTTATTTTACATATTTTTAGTTTGTTTTTTTTATATCTCCATTTAAGCATCTTGACTACAAACATGATTGTAGTTGGGTTTTAGTCATATAAAGAACACCCCCCTTTCACCAGGGCAACATTCCCGTCACCAATGCCTTAAATCTCCCTTCTCCCCACCTCACTCCACCTGTATTTGAGATAGGCTTTCTACTTCCCTCACTCATTCACATTGTTATGAAGTTCTCAGTGTAGTTATTTCTCCAACTCTTTGAAGGTGTTCAAACCTCTAGCAATCATTTTGAAGTCTTTGAAGCTTTGACTAACATTGTATTTTTATGATTCCCCAGATCTCACCAGGAGAAATGTCTGAAGGCAAAGTCAGGAGTAGACACTGAGCAATATTGGGTGTGGTTCAAGCACCTACACCCCAATATAATTTCTTCTATCACACTCCCCAGTGAAAAATGCTACATATTTTATTACTCCAATAACACAGTTCCAAGTACTCAAATTTGCTTCTTTGACTGCATACATTATTCCAGGATAATCGAACCATATATTGTTTCTATTCATAATTTGAATAGAGCTCAGTAGGGATAGTTTTTCTCTCATTATTATCATTTGAGGTTGCAAGATTGAGGACTACCTTTCTTTGACTATTCTCCACTCATGCCTAGCAGCAAATGTCTTCTGGATAGGTCCTCAATTCCTTTTTTTCCTGGGATCTCTCTTCCATGTGGGACATTTTAGAAATCTACATAGAATTTTTTTTTATGGATAAATTTTTGAGAAAAGGGATGAGAAGAGAGAGAATATTCAATTTAGGAGTAACTTATCACTTAAGTTGAATTTTAGCCATTCATTTACTAAATCATTTTCTCATTCAAAGAGCAGAGAAAAAAATTTTATCTGCTACAGGGATTGGTAGTTAATATGTGAACAAATTCACAGTAGTCAAATTGCGAAAATACAATTAGACAAACTTGGCCTAGCTCTACTTGAGTCAATTTTCCTTTCTGCTGAAGAATAGTGGATATTAGAAGTAAGAAACTAGATTTAGCAAATTACAAACTTGAGATAGAACTATGATTGCCAACATACTCTTTTTTTCTCTTCATCCCACAGTTCTCCACTTTGTATCTCTTCAAATTATTCCTTAAAATCCTGGAATCTCTGAGTCATGTGTGTAGGCATTTGGAGATCTTATCTGTCATTTACAGTTTTGTGTTTTTGAGCCTGATGAAGCCTGCCACAGATCCTGCCATTGAGGTGAGATGAATATGGTTGTTATATCTATTCATCCTTAAATCTAATTTATATAGAAGTAGAAAAAATAAATCATACCGTAGATATGCTCTTCACTGTAGGAATAGTGACTCATAAATTACACTAAAGAGTGCATAATATTAAATGCTTTTAGTGTCTCAAAGAAGAAAAGGCTGATTCAAAAGCAGTTTTTAAGTTCTTTTCTCTGATTTAGCATTATTTTAAAAATGAAATAGCAGATATACATACAATATGATATAAAGGAACACAGCATATTTCTATTTGATTTTATGATATAATCATAATATGAATATATTGGTATAAATTGCATAATTGTGCAAAGAGGAAATATCTTGAAAAATACAATGTACTTAGACATAACCAAATAATGGAATATTAAAAAGATTAGCCTTTATATTTTATTGACAATATAATATTATTTTAATAACTTTGAACTATATAAAATATGTATGAAATAGAAAAATTTAATAATAGAAATATATAAAACTATGAGCATATGTCTACTAATATGAAACTATTATTAGGTACAGAAAATGACATTTAATTCAAATCATGAGCATTAATAAAATTTTATGTGCTGTGCATCTAGGAATACAAGATGTATCTCCTTTGAATAGGTAAACATGCAAATGATTTAAAAACCATCATCCCTTTGTTGACCTTAGAGTGCTAGCATTAAGCTAGACAATTGTTGACATATTTTTTCCTTCAGAGATTTTATCATTGTAGAAATTTTAGTCAAAATATCAAAACTTAAAGTAAAAACATAGGAATTTTTTTAATTGAGTGCATAAATGAGGGATTAACATATACTGCAATTTTAAATTATTGAATTTGGTGAGTCAGGGTGATAAAACAACAGATTGAGTGCTTCCCTTGCAGGGTCCAATCTGGGTTCTACTCAATGTCTAACATTCACATGGTTTTCCAAGCATTACTGGAGTGATCCTTGAGTTCAGGGCCAGGAGGAAACCCCCAAAACAGCTAGGTGAGACCCCAAAATCAAAATAACTTTATAAGGTATAATTTTATTTATTATTTTAGTTTTTTAAGTTTATTTGTTTTGGGATTACACTTCATTGTACTCACAACTTAATGCAGGCTCTATACTAGGAGATCAATCTTGTAGGACTTGTGTGGCCTAATGAGGTGCCAGTAATCAAACTTGGGTTAGCTATATATAAGGCAAGTTTTCCACTCACTATATTATCCCTGTGGCCCCATAAAGAAGGTACAATTTTAAATAAAAATGGAAAGTAGGTTTTCTTAGATCTAAAGGAAGACAGAATATTTTAGTAAAAGTGCTAACATTAAGCACTCAGCTAAATTACAGAACAGAATACCAACTCTTTAGATAACAAAGAATGAATTTGACTGCTTCCTTGATAAGTAAGGAAAGTCCACTTAATATAAGTTGGCACATATTCTACGTATATAGCATATATGTACATGTATATTCTATATTCACACATATATGCTTACGAGATCTGGTGAGGCAGGGATGACTATTAAACCAAAGACAATCAGGATGCATCCCTTTTTCCACCACTTCTATTAGTACTCTCAGTGTGCAAAGAGTTGAACATCTGTGGATGTAGATACTATACAAAACATCGTGCTATAAAAGGGAGTACAGCAAGTGATATGATTCAGCACTTTCTCAAACAGTGTGGATACTTTAGCAGCTGTAGAAACATTAGTAACAGAAGACACTTTTCAGCAAACAGTCAGTTGCAAACTCATATGTAGCATTGATGTCTTTTACAACTTGAGAACTCCATGTCTGAAACAGAAACAACTAGAGGACCTTACTTTTTAATTCATGAGTATCTGAAATACAGGGTGATATTCTCTCTAAGATAGACAGAATTTAATAAAGTATCTATCCTGAGTGTCTTATGGATGACAGTGGAGGTGATAAAAAATCAGCATGAATGAAGATGAATTGGGTACAATTATTGGCTTTATTGCCTACCTAACTTGCTTTAGGAAAAATATCTGATTTTATTTCAAAATGTAGGAATGAAGCCTATTCTTTCAATCTCATAAGTGTATTTTGAGCATTATACAATTTTAACGATACAACAAAACTATGTAAATTTCAAAACAAAAACACTAATTGACACTAATCATATTCATATTTTAAGAAGTATAGGAATTTAATTGTTAAAAAAATTTTACCAGAAAGTCTCTAACTTCAAACCTTTAAAATGTTATTTATAAGTATTTGAGTCTGCTTGTTTTATAAAACAGTTACTTGCTTAGCTATTAATTCTTAGGGTTTCATTAATACTAAAACTGAGTAAGAAATAATTATATTTAATATTATATTATAGTATCCTATACTCAGAAAACAGAGAGACAATAGAAAAGCCATTTTTTAATCTGTAGTAAATTTCAAGGACAATTACATGTACTTTAGAGCACAAGTCTGATTTATGTAAACAAGAACAGAAAAGTCAATGGAATTTTCAGAGAATTTTATCAACTCACAAATTGTTCTTTCTGTGCATCAATCTTAAACCTACTTTGGGCAACTTCCAGGGAACACTTGGTTTGTATAGAAATTCCATTTCTTTTGTTTACTTTGACAGCTTCCTTTTTTTTTAGCTTTTCCAGAAACCAATTGAAAACCTTTTCTATTTGAGTCTTAATTTCATGACACAGTCAATTTGACTCAACTAAGTTACATTACATATTGTCTTTCAGAGTATTCAAACCATAAGTGTTCAAAAAACAAACTAGTCCCAAACTAACTAATTAAAAAATGCTTTTCATGACAGCCCCCATTTCTTTCTTTTTTTTTCTTCTTTTAAATTTTTATTTATAGCTTCTAGACAGGGGCTCCTCCCTGTTTTCCTTTAAAAAGAAAAAAAAAACAGAACCATAGAACATGAAAAATCCTGTTCTGCTCAGATTTCTATGGCTTCCTACTAATTGAGAAAAAAAAAAAGTGGATGGTACCAGGGAAAAACAGTCTCATGAACACTGAATAGAAATAAAAGATGATCAGACTTAAATACCCAACCAAAGTCAACGACAATAAAATCAAGAGACCCAAAATACAAGGTATACATAAAAGAGACCTGTTACACTAGCAGTTCAGAGGTATAAGGATGGAGGTATGTGATGCATGCTGGGAACTCTGGTGGAGGGAGGTCAACACTGGTGGTTGCAATGACCCTAATTCATTGTCACTATGTACCTTAAATACAACTGTGAAAGACTTGTAATTCATATTGGTTTAAATAAAAATTAGTAAAAAAACAAATCCAAAGAGTTGGAAGAAAAAAATAAAGTCTCTCCTCTGTTACAAGGCATTTTGCTTTTAGTAAACAAAAATTTAACTGAATCACTAGAGTTAAAGTAACAAAATTGTTCATGATTGAGTTTCTGTCAAACAATGGCCAATATCCATCACTTCACTAGTGTCCCTAGATTGCTTTCTTCTCTCCGTCATACTTACCTCTATACACTTCTCTCTCTCTCTCTCAGTCTCTTTCTCCTTCTAAACACTGTGATATGTAATATGGTTACTGAAGGGATATTATACATATTACTTCACCTCCTTTCAGCACCGAATTCTTGTCCAGAGTGATCATTTCCAGCTATTATTGTTATAGTGGGACCTTTGCTTAATCACTGCCCTACAGGTACTGGAACTAGATATTGACTGAGCTCATTAGCATATATATTAGCAAGTACAACATGGCATCTTTTTGACTTATCTGTCTTTTCTTTACAGCAGTGCCTTGGGAGTCAGCAGGCCATGCTACCTTTTACAGTTTTTATTCTGAGCATCTTTTTTGTCTGACATTGTCTCTTTTCTGGGTCAGAACATAGCGGAACAAATATGTCTTTAACAGATAAGCATTTTTATTTTTACCTACACATCCAGTAGCACAAACATCTACAATAGTATAAACCTATAAATGATAATGGAATGAATAAAAGTAATGGGAAATAAAAAGTTGAAGGATGAATTAATGCAACCACATTAAAAAACAAAATGCAGATTTCTAGACTCTCAATAAATTTTTCAGTTCCATAGAGACTTATTGTGTGTGTTTATGTGTAAGTGTGTGTTTGTTTATGTAGCAGATGGCTAGTAACACTCAGTAACTATTAATTTTCAAAATCTTTTGTAAATAGCAGACATCTAAAATTTCTCCAGCCTAAGACATGACTTCCTTTGCCTCTTTTAGAAATTGTTCCTTACAATCTTTAATGGCTGTACATTTCTATCTATATCTTTTATCATTTTATATTACTATGAGCATTTTCCTTAATTTGTTTAATGTGATGCCAGTAATTTATGGGGTGAGGGACAGTCAGAATAGACAATCATTCCTGAGTAATTAAGAAAAAAAATTCCAGAGTTTGCCCTTGAGGACTTGTGGAAGAGCAGATGGTTTATTAGATCTTTGACGGTGTTACCATTGTCACAGGGAAACATACATATTTCTCAGTGAAAGGCAATGGCAGTATTCTTGATTCTTTATTCTTATAGTGACACTGAGGAACTTTTCTATAGAACTCTTTCTGGACTATGTTAGACTGAATAGTTATTCAAAATCCTGGGGGAAAGTTCAACATTTGTGAAGAAGTGGGGTT
>PVKC010039734.1:0-12473 GCA_004027635.1 Crocidura indochinensis | reverse complement strand
GAGACCACTTGCTTTAGCAACCCTGGGGGGGGGGCGGTAGGGGAGAGGATATGGGAACTCGGATTGGAACTGAGGTGGACTGAGGACTTTTTGCTGATGGGAGTTCCCCTGATTTTATGTTAATGTGTACCTAAAATATGATTGCCAACGATATGTAACCCAACATGTTTAAAAATAAAAATTATATTAAAAAAAGGGCTTTCAAGATTTATCTAATCTTCACTTCAGAACCCTGTAAATTAATTTATAATATGGAAGCCTCACCTGTGAAGATTGGAAGTAGGCAACCTCAAAAATTATAGTTCATGAATTGTTTCCCCACAATTCTAACCGAATAACCTACTTGGCTTGTAATTTTTCTGATATTCTAAAACCATTATGTAACCTAATATTTGCTTTGAATAAGTAGAAGTTTCTTTATTTACAATTTCATACAGTTCTCTCGGGGGCTGCAAAGGTGTTGGGTTCTGTAAGCAATATCAAAGATAATAGGTATGTGAAGTTCTCTAGAGCTGAGACTCAGAAAAGTCTTCCTATCTGCTGACTCTCCAAGGTTCTGTAAACCATGGAAAGAAATCAGAGTAGTATCCTCAAACTTCCAAATAAATGGTGATATCCTTGATCTTAGGAAAGATTCTAACTAAGAAGTCCTAACTTCAGCAAATGCTGTTCCACTATGTTGTTCTGTCTAGAGGGCATAGAGCCTCTCTGACAGGAATGGATGGTGTGAGACCACTGCAAGAAGGCTGCTGTTATCCATCACTCACTATGAACTTAATCCAGCCTAACTTGAGTTGTCTTCCCAAATATTATTGATACTAGATGTACTTATGTCCTGGCTCTTTGTCCTGGCTCATTCATGAGGGGCTTATCAATGTCTCAGGTCATTTCAAGGTAGTGAAATCCTGTAGCAGCTTTATGAACACAAGTCCTAAGATGTATATGTATTCCCTGCTAGCTACACCTGTTTTGCACATATGCATGGGTGTGAGGGTAATGACAGTTTATGGATCCTTATAAAATATGATCAGACACAGAGAATTTCTGAATATCTCATGAAAATTCCCTAGAATCTGGGAAATAGTTCAAGAAAGGAGTGGGGGAGGTGATGTAGAACTGATGCAAAACAAATGGGAGAAAGAAACTGAAGATAACATTTTTGTATGCCTTGGATATTTTTGGGTCAATCTAAGATATAGCCTGATTTGTCTCGTAATATTTAGAGAAACTAAGAAAGTGCTCCTAGTTTTGAGAGATTTTACTTATTTGATTATTTAAAATTCTTTGTATCCCTCGCATACTTTCTTTTTCATTTCATTCTTTTTCATCCTGAGTGTAGCTATATACTATGCTTTCTAGGATGTCATATTTAAAACAGAACATTTCCAAAGAAATAAGCAAACCAGTGGAGAAGATTAACCTGAGAGTAGTGTTTAGTGCTAATGGTAAGTACGATTATGAAAGGGTACTGCTGTTTTGCAATCCTTCTATTCTACATGTTTGCCTTGTGTGAGAGACAGAAGGGATTTGTGGTCAACAGTCTCTAGATAAAAATAAAAATAAACAAAAACATTTCAATCTGTTAAAAACTGCATGAGATCCTGGAGCACTAGTGAAGTTGTTTGTGAGCCCCTGGGAAGATTTTCACTTGTAAATGTCAACTGCAATAAATAACCATATTTATAGTCTGAACCTTTCTATAAAGCTAAATTCAGACCGAGTCAGTTTCAATGGTGAATTTGAACAAACATTGGGATGAAGCATGAATTTCATAAACATTAATCATCATGTATCTTCTATCTGGAGATTGTCCATATAATCCTTATTTGAGTTATGAAGAGAAAGGAAGTGGGCCGTTGAGGAAGTTACAATTTCAAAGGAAGCAGCTTCCTTGAACTTAGAAAATTCTGGAGATCTTCGAGGGAACGTTTTACCCAAATCTTCCTGGAGGTTTGAGTTCTAAACTGGGTATTTGGGTGATACCCCACAGTTTTTACTGAAATGCAGTTCCCCTTATCAGTACAGGACTTATTGTGCTTAGACTAAAGATCCTAGAAGGAAAAATACAAGTTTTGTGGTTCTAGTTTTCCTCCACTTTAGTGGAGTGAATGAAGCCAGAGGTGCTTGGAGGTACTTCCAAGCACGAAAAAGTCCTGTGAAAAGGGCAAGGCCTGAGATTTCCTATTAGAAGTGACAGAGCCTGGAACAATCTATATGCTGTTCAGGAGAAGGTAGAATTCAATAACTCAAAAGCGTTTACCTTAAGACTGCAGAAGTGAATTTCCTGGGGGAAATTCAAAAGAAGACACACATGGCAGGATCTACTCAATTGTTTGATGTGTTATTTGTAAGGATTCATTTTGTAGCTTTAGGTTACTTCTAGAATTCTGTGTGTGTGTGTGTGTGTGTGTGTGTGTGTGTGTGTGTGTGTGCATTCATGCGAATGTTTTGTTAGTCTTTCACAGAAGGATGGATAGTGAATAAAATATGCTTAACATATTCAAATAGATAGGTTATAAGGGAATATAAGAATTAGGCAGCCAAAGGAACAAATATCCCCTATAGTGAATGATTATGCCTTTGGTTATCGAAAAGGAAAAAAAAAACAATGAAACACTTTAAAAATTCAACTAAATACATCATAGCATAAAATATTGATGCCTTAAGTCTGTGTTCTAATTATTATAATTCATAAGTCTTGCTTAATGTCTAAACTGTTCCTCTGGTGTGAACGAGTACTTAGATTTACATGCTCATGTGACTAATTCTTATGTGTTAAACCTCCAAGGAAGAGACACCTGGTTACTAAGTACCTAGAATGCTGATCATCTGTACAGTTTCCTAAAATTTTATGTCACTGGGATTAGTCTTCATTTAACACGTAGTTTGCCAACTCAGACAGATTTCAAACATATGTTAGTGACAAGTGTCAAAATGAATAACAAAAATTTCACATTAGGCATGAGAAAGTGAAAATTCCATGTTTTATCATTCTTCCATGGATAATTTCTTTAGTTTGGGGTTGAGGTACATAGCCTCCAGTTGCTCTGAGAACCATGCATGATCCCAGCAGTTGCATGGAATCATACTTCCCCATATTTTCTCTTTGCCCAGTGTGACATTTCTTTTATGAAATGAATTCCAGTTCACTGAAAGTTTCTTGGAGGGAAGTAGAAGAGATTGGGTTCAATCAGGGAAATGCATTATGGAAGATAGGGTCTACTTAAAGAATTAAAATTTGGTAAAGTTATTAGAGTACAACAAGTTGATGTGAAACTGAAAAAGATGAGTGAGATTCACTAGAATTAATTTGTCTCTCCAGTAACTTGACTTGTTCTTTAAATAGTTGGTTCTCCAAATATTTTGTTTTCTTCATCCTTTTCTTCCTTAAATGATGAGAAAAAATTGGAAATAATTCATCATGAACATACATATTTTTAGCATATTCTAAAATTATTTTTTCTATTTTCTTTTTTTCTCTTGATTTTTATATAGCAAAAAAAACCTTCACCAGTGCAACATTCCCATCACCAATATCCAAAGTGTCTCTCTTCCTCACCCCACATCATAAACATATTGATGTACAATTATAAGTATGAACTTCACAAGCACAGAAACACACACATATATGTATATTCATACACACATGTATATATACATATGTAAAATTGTAAAGTGTAACAAGGAACTATAGTAGAGGAATTGAGTTGTTTGAAATGTAGTATGGTATTATTAGAGCCGAAGCGGTAGCTCATTGGTAGAGTGATTGCCTTCCACGTGGCTGATCTAGGACAGAGCACGGTTTGACCCCCCAGCATCCCATATGGTTGGTCCCCCAAGCCAGGAGCAATTTCTGAGCAAGCGCTGAATCAGGAGTAACCCCAGAGTGTCAACAGGTCTGTGTTTTTAGATTGAGGCCTGGATGCAGCTCTTGCTTGCCTGTGATTCAAAGGATTTCAGAGCCAAAAGTCAATTACTTCCTATCTGAACTCACTCTCATTATCATAAATGCTAGCACTGGGTTTTACTACATTTATATGCACTTTGGTCCTTTACAAAATTTTTCGTGTTTAAATAACCTTATTTCTTATTTTAAAAGTAGATTCATTAAATTTGTATTGACAATCTTTTCAACATAGAAAATATGTTTATATCTTCTTCAACTTTGTAGACACATATTAAATATAATTATAATAGATTTTCTAGTCAGATGTAACATATTCATAGCTTTATGTCAAGATAAACACAGTTGTCAAAAGGATTGCAATTGATAAGTCTACTTTGAAACAATTATTTTATGTATTCTTTGAAATTGAAGATTTAGGACAGGCTAAAGTACTTGTACGAGAGCAACTAAATTACCAAACTTTGTGACATAATAAAATCAAAAATCAACTATACAATTTTTAAGATATTAATAGTAACTAATATATTAATTAATGTTATTAACAATATTAATGTTGAAATAATCATTTTAGTCATCAGTTTTGTTATGCAAACACATCTTAAAATTCTGTGTTTTCTAAAAAGTAACAGCTAATGAATGGTGTTTTACAATAGTTACCTCTACCCACAGTACATACACAACTATATTATAGTTCATTTTATTTTGTTAGGTTATGCCATTTGGTACTGACATATTAAATAACATGAGTTCTTAGAAGTACAAACTGTAAATTCTCAAAACAAACTAAACTCAAAATTGGTTGGTGTCTTACATTGATCAAATCTACAAGTGCAGGGCCCGAGATTTCATACAGGCATTAAGGCATTTTTACTCTGCATATGACTATCCCCAATTCAATACCTAGTACTATATGCGGTCCTCTATGCACTGCCAGGAGTGATTCCATTTTTTATTTTATTTTATTATATTTTTATGCCACACCAGGCAGTGTTCAGGACTTACTCTTGGCTCAGCACTCAGGAGTCACTCCTGGAAAATCTTTTCTTTTTCTTTGCCCCCTCCCTTACTCCTGGAAAATCTTAGGGAACCATAAGGATGTTGAGCACAATGAGGTGTTACACTGAAACAAAACGAAGAACAAATTAAGCCAAGGAAAAAATACAAAACCAAGAAGGAAGTAAAGCAAACTAGTTATACCTCTGTGTTGTTATGAAATCAGTGAAATTAGGAAAGAATCATTTCAGGTTTTTAAAATATCTGAAATAGTAATGTGGTTTAAAGAAATCCATCATCCATACCAGTGTATGCAACTATTTAAATTAAATACCCACCAGTGTTGTAAATATAAGATCCAAACCATAACAACCAAATTAAAAATATGCTCGTTAAGTAGACAAGTTGAGATATGGGAGAAATCTGGAAATATTGTTGGATAGAAACTGGTGAAGACATTAGGGTTCGAGCATTGTACAACTGAAACTCAACTATCTTTGAATAGATAAATCAAGGTGCCTTAATATATAACTATTGTAAAACAAAAAATATTTAAGCTATCATAAATATTTGTTTGGTTTGGTTTTTGTTTTGGGGTCACACCCAGCAGCCCTCCGGAGTACTCCTGGCTCTGCACTCAGAAATCGATCCTTGCATGAGGGACCATAATGGGATTCCAGGATTCGAATCACCGTCGTCCTGGATCAGCTGCTTGCAATGCAAACGCTCTACTGCTGTGCTATCTCTCTGACCCCGATCATAAATATTTGTAATTAAAATAATCACCTTGAGTTAGGTTAAGCTGACATGGAGGGATACTTTATTAACACATTATAAATAAAAACACATTGGTAGAAGAAATAAACTAACAAATTAATTAATTAATTAATTTTGTTTTTTAGGCAACACTCAGTGACACTCAGGATTTACTACTCACTGAGAAATCATTCCTGGACTCCAGGGATCAAACCAGGTCTGTCCTAGGTCAGCCATTGTCTAAGGCAAACACCTTAATGCTGTGCTATCGCTCCAGCCCCCATTTTATAATATTTTTAAACGAAATAATGATTTGAGTTTTGTTAGCAACATTGCAGATTTCAAAAGTGGTACAAATTCAGATACATTATAGCTCTTTTGTGTCCCATAGCAGCATAGGTAGAAGAAAATAATAAGGAGTTGGGAGACTTTAGCTTGGAATTCCCAAAGATATTATTATAAGATTGAGTGGTCTACTTTCCTGTTTAAAAATTATGACCTAAAATGATAGTTGTACTCAGGTTGGTAGCAGAGACTGAACCAATTCTTCATAGAAGCCATAGCTTGTCTAATCCTACACATAATTTTAGACATTATAGTGGTGCTGACTCCATACAACAATTTTAATAATATTTACACAGGCTCAACACAAAATGAATGAGTGATTGGAATAGCAGAAATACATAGACACAGTTCTTGAGAATGGAAAGTGCAGGATTAAGCTGGTAGAAGGTTAAATTTTGGTTCTCACTTCCTGGTTTGTCGACCACTCCTAATGGACGAATCTTATTTGTTGGAAATAAATATGATTTCTCTTTTGAAAGACTCAAAAGCAGGCCACCAACTTGGGGGGGTCTATTCTTAGTAGCACAAGAATCCTACTTATCTCCTGAATCCCCCTTCAAATGTCTCATAATAGGGATTATGGGAACAGAGTTAAAAATCTGCTGGTTTTTACACTTTTGGTCTATGAGACTTTTATTTGATTTTGAATAGCTAGCAAACATTCTCCAATGCTTGTTCTAGAGTAGCCAGATTTGTGTAGGATTTTAAAAGAGGATTTGGTGAAGACTTTAGGGATGACAAATATTCTCTTTGGGAACATTGATTATAATAAAAGTGGGGAGTAATTGGCATCACTTCAAGAAAAAGCTGGGTTAATGTTCAGCTAGTCTGGGGGAAAATGATGCTTTACTTGTATTTTAGTCCAAGTGGACCTGTAGAGGAGGTAAAATTACCCTCTGAGGGCCTTAGAATTCAAGTAGCTGAATTAGGTTGAATTAGTTGGCCTAAGAATTTCACTGAATAGGGGCCAGGCAGTGGCGCTGGAGGTAAGGTGCCTGCCTTACTGCGCTAGCCTTGGACGGACCACGGTTCGATCCCCCATGCCCCATATGGTCCCCAAGGCCAGGGGCGACTTCTGAGCACATAGCCAGGAGTAACCCCTGAGCGTCACTGGGTGTGGCCCAAAAACCAAAAAAAAAAAAAAAAAAAAGAATTCCACTGAATATGTCAGATTCACAGGGAAGAACCAGATAGTTTTTTTTTTATGTACCTTGGAGTTCCTCTAGAAAAATAAAGATCCAAAGGTATCTTTTTAATTATGCAAGTATATATAAAATTGATAAAATAATAAATTATAAAGTGTGATGAGTTTTTGACAAGTTTGGAGTTTGGACCTTGAAAATCAAGAAGAACTGACCTAGCAGCTAAAAGTCAAGTTTAGTAAGATTCTTTTTTTTAAAATATATATATATATATATATAATATATAATATTTGACCATATTTCTTACATATCTTTCACAGTAGTATTTTAGGTACATATTAACATTGAACCAGGGGAATTCTCATCACCAAATTTGTCCTCCTCCACCACGGTTCCCATTTTGCATCCCATATCCTCCACCCTCACCCCCCTGGCCTGCTAGAATAAGTGGTCTCAAGCTTACTACTTAGTGATCATATTTCTGTTTGATCCTGGTACCCTCCCTTATTTCCCACTCTATTTGAGAGGTGGAACTAGATAGTTCAAGTTATGTGGTTTTGTTTGAAGAAAAGAAAAGCAATAAAATGGGGTAAAAATCAAATAAGTTGAAAATGGGTGGAGTCCATATAGAGGCTCTCAACCTCAGTAAGATTCTTTATACCACATCTCACAGGCATGAAACCTGTGCTCCTGTGATAAGAATGTTCCTAATTCATAGTCTAAGGATAGGCAACTTTCACATGGGCATTTCATCGGGTTAAAAAAGAAAATAAGGCTTGAATGTACTTTTTCCACCTGTTGTTGGATTTCAAATGCCATTTGCTCAAAATAATCCCATGCATCAGTATTATATTTGGGGCTGTAACTCTGCCACTATCAAACATTAGTCTCCAAATTTCAAATCAGAAACCTAGTTGAAATGTTTTCATTAGAAATCACTTTAGATTTGTCAAGTAAATTCTTTTATAGTTCAAGGTAGATGTTGATAAAAATGGCAGATAAAAATAAATCTTATGGGCTCTTTTGAGATCTGATCGCACCAGTCTACCAGGTCATTAGTCTTTGAAATAGTATAAATCCACAAACTATTTAAAAGTACATGATTTTCTTTGTATGCACTTCCAAAAAAGGCAACAAAAACAATTACATTTTAATCTTTGAGAGGAACTAAAATATACTAATAAGTGACAATAAAAATGCATAAAAAGAAAAATTGTGATTATAAAAACAATTTCAACTTGAACTTTAATGTTACAATCATTAAACCAATATATATTATAAAACTCATCAAGATGTGTGCTTTAAAAGTGTAATTTATTTGAACTTCAGTTATAAAAATGTTTGTAATAATGGTGCTTAAAGATAATATTAAAGTAAATAAATAAATAAAAGTCCTAATTTACAGTTAAAAAAAGGGTAATTTAGTAGCAGGAAATTCTTCCTTAGGAAATCTATTTAAAAAGGGAAAACAACTATGGACCTATGTAGTATGGTTTCAGTAAAACATTTCAAAATATTTCATATTTTATCAAAATAATAAATAACTATGAGCATGATATTCATAGTCTACTCTCTATTTAAAAGCCTTTGTTTTAGTATTGTTATTTATATTTATAAATCAGGAGAAAAAAAAGATACTGAACCACTTTGTTTTTATTGAGTTGTACTGAATTGATTGCAATTATTTCCAAAGTAAATGTTAATTTATTTGTAGTAGTATTGAGACTTTAATTGTCCTATGCTGCTAGGTAAGGTTTCCATTCAGAATTTACATTCAAAATTCAGAAATATTTAAAATTCTGACAATTGCTCTTATTCAAAATTTCTCATACTGTTTCAAATTGTGCAATGATCAAAAAACAGATGTAACAGAAGGTAGCATATAAAAACTGAAACTATGTTGCAAATAAATGCTTTAATAAGTCAATACCCAAACTATATTATCAATTAATTAACTTAATTTACATTTATAGGACACTTTTCAATAAGAACAGATTGGACATTCCTTTATGTATGTGGACAAAAATATATTCTGAGTAAGTTTCCATGATTTTAGAAAGAAATAAAGAGCTTCCAACTTTGGGAAACAGACGACTATTACAATAAGCTGTTAAAGTAAGACACTTTGCATGATTAAAGTAAGACACTCAACAGCATGATTTTCATCCTAAAATTTCATATTTGGGGACAATATCAATAAAGTAGCAGGCTAAACTCAAGTCATTTATAGATGCATGTGCTGAAAGATTACTTTTCTGTCCTCATTTGGAGGATGTTCAAGAGAACATTTAAAATACCAGTAACAAAGAAGCAGAGAATGAAGTAAATAACACCGTATTCAGGATAAAAGGAATTTGTGAGACGATTCATAAGTGAAATTCCAGATGACAGTTCTGCTGGTCTGACTGAGCCAGCTATCCAGGCTGTGACAGGAAGGAAAAGAGGATTCAGATAATATTAGCAAGAACATAAAACAATGATAGATTATAAAGTTTTTTTCTTTCATATTATTGGCTGTATATTTACTAATCTAATGGATTTATGTGTGTACAATATAAACATAATATAATTATTAACACCTATTAAATGTATTATTGTTTTTTTTTTGTGTTTGTTTTTGTTTTTGGGTCACACCTGGCAGTGCTCAGGGGTTACTCCTGGCTCTATGCTCAGAAATCACTCCTGGCAGGCTAGGGGATGTTGTGGGATGCTAGAATTCAAACCACCGTTCTTCTGCATGCAAGGCAAATGCCCTTCCTCCATGCTATCTCTCTGACCCCTAAAAGTATTATTGTTTAGTAAAAACAAAAATCTGGAAAATATTTTATGTATATGTATATAAATCGTGTTGGGTATATGTTGGAAGAGTTTGCAAAAAAACCTGGGGTCCTTAATTATATAGTATCATTTCAATGAATAATACTTTTGTTTGTTTTAAGGTCACACTTGTCACTCCAGGTGTATTCCTGGCTCTGTGCTCAGTGAATACTACTAAAGGAAATATATATAGGGTATGGAGATAGAACTCAGGTCAGAAACATGCAAAGTAATTACCCTACCCACCATACTCACTATTTATTCCCCCATTCAGTCATTTCTTTTTTTTTTTTTTTTTTTTTTGTGGTTTTCGGTCACACCCGGCAGTGCTCAGGGGTTACTCCTGGCTCCATGCTCAGAAATTGCTCCTGGCTGGCACGGGGGACCATATGGGGCTCCGGGATTCGAACAGATGACCTTTTGCATGAAAGGCAAACGCTTTACCTCCATGCTATCTCCTGGGCCCAGTCATTTCTTAAAATATATAGATTAAAAGTTATACAATTTATAGCTGTAACCATAAATAATTAAAATCTACAAGTAGTTACTTTGAGATTAGAGTTGTGAATGTGTAGAGATAGAAAAAGCTATATTTTAAAGCTGATAATGACACTTAATTTCATCGATGTATCTCTTTTTTTTTTTGGTTTTTGGGCCATACCTGGCAGTGCTCAGGGGTTACTCCTGGCTGTCTGCTCAGAAATAACTCCTGGCAGGCACGGGGGACCATATGGGACACCGGGATTTGAACCAACCACCTTTTGGTCCTGGATCGGCTGCTTGCAAGGCAAACACTGCTGTGCTATCCGATGTATTTCTAATAATAATTTGGGGAGGATTTTGGGCCACATCTTGTCATAATTTAGGGCTATTGGCTCTGTGTTCATCAGTCACTCTGGCAGTGCTCAGGAGGTGTGATCATCAATGTGATGCTGAAAAAAAATTGATTCATGTCAGTCCCAGGCAAGTGCCTTAATCCAAGCCTTATTATTTGGTTCCTTAGTGAATGCTCTTAAGGAACAGGAATGAGGAATGCTTCAAACCACCTTTTCACTTCTATGAGCCTGAACCTTACGCAAGGAAATATATTTCATCAAGAGATTGGTAATGTGAAAAACATGTTGAGTAGGTAGATTCTGAAGGGCAGTAGAGTTTATTTAAAAAAATAAAAAAAATGTCATTTACTAGGGAAATTAGAGAATCCAGGAATGAGTCTTGGTATTTTCAGTAAGATATTACAGAGCAAAAGATACTGACAAGGAATTAACTTTCTATCTCATTGTTGATTTCTTTAGATCGTGTCATAGCTGGCAGTGCTCAGCGATTTTTCTTTGTTTTGTGCTAAGGGATCACTCCTGGTAGGACTCAAAGTACCAAATGCACAGAGATGAAACCAGTGAAACCAGCCTTGTAAAGATAGGCATCTAAAGCCCTGCTGTATTTCTCTAGCCCGTTTGTCTCTCCTTAAAAGAAAATGAAATCAATAGAGAAATAGACAACTAAACGCATATTGACTTGGACTGCTTGTGTCCATGAATAATTCTGTGCATTGTTTCCTCTTATCCTGGCTTCCTACACACAATGTCATACTTTAGGGAGGTAGACTTCCCCATCAGTAGAATGAACTGTCTTTTCCAAATCTTCTGAGTCTTAATACAGAACTTGTTACCCTGTTCATAGGAGCCAGCCTGTGAACCATTTACAGGGACTCGCTTGTCCAAGTTCAGAGCTTAGCAACATTTACTGCTACTCTAACTTTCTCTGCAATGTTATGGTTGTAATTATTTGGTGTTATTCTGGGAGTTAATTGCCAGGAAATGAAATTAAGGGAGCATGTCTGATCCTTTTCCTCCTCAGAGACTACTGAAAAAAGAATTGAAAAGAGGTGAGCCTTAATATCAATCCAACATGGACCATTTCTCTTGTCATTGGTCTCATTGAAAGAGCTCACTGCAGGAAAGTCACTGAGAGGTCAGAAGATTTGAAACTGCCAACTTCCAACCTGCATCTCAACTTCTAAGGACTTTCAGCATTTTGGTAGAAAGAGGGTGAAAAATCTACCTCCTTTCTCTATTCATCATGAGCTTTGCAGAGTCAAATCCTTCTACTCATTGTGCTAATAGAGCAGTTCTTAGAGAAAGGCTGAACTGAGGCATTTTAGCAGTGATTCTCTTTTAAAAATATATCAAATTATTTGACAGTAATTATTTACACATCATTGGACCTCATTAACTGTCCTTTTGGATTCAAATTAAATCAAGTTGTGATACAGAATGGAAAATGTGCAAACATACATCTTCAGATCTTAAACTCAGAAAAGATCACTTCAAACAGGGCATTCAGTTCAGAAAGGTTTATAACAGCACTAGTATATGCATATTGTTTAAGTTCCCCAAAGTTTACCAAGGAACAGGGAATGGGGCTTTATCAGTTGGAGTGAAGGGAAGGTAGGGGCATATTTTGTGGCACTCAAGGGCTGCTCCAAGTTTTGTGCTCAGGGTTTGTCCATGACT
>PVKC010039733.1:0-12481 GCA_004027635.1 Crocidura indochinensis | reverse complement strand
ACTTTTTCATTCATGACCATCCCATGTATAGGAAAATTTCATGACTTCATTACCACAAAGATTGGTGAGTGCAGTTAGAGAAATAACTACACCAACAACTAGCATGACAATGGTAGTGAGTGAAAGAAATAGAATGCCTGTCTCAAAGACAGGAGGAGGAGGGAGTTGGGGGCATTGGTGATGGGAAGTTTGCACTGGCTAAGGGGGGTGTTCTTTTTTATAACTGAAACCCTACTACAAACATGTTTGTAATCATGGTGCTTAAAGAAAGATATTATGAAAAAATTAGAAAAAAGGAGACAGACCTAGCATACACAACACTTGCTCACTGCTAACAAGCCACATATGCCCATCAGGACTCTGATCCTTTTTGCTGAAACAAACAGCCTAATTTGCTGCCTGGAGAATAGAGTCCATTCTGTGAATCAGAAGCTAAAAACCTTTACTTAAGTTAAAGAGACTGGAGCTATAGCATAGTCGGTAGAGTGTTCGCCTTGCCCCTGGAAGATGAGCCTGCTGTGAGTGATTTCTGAGCACAGAGTCGGGACTAATCACTGACCAATGGTGTGCCACACACACACACCCCAAATAAAAGAGAGAGCCATTACTGAATTATCCTTAAACTTACTACCTCTCTCTTTGTACATTTACTAGGTTTAGAATTTCCTGTGTTTGGCCAACATTTTGAGTAAAGAAGCTTCCTTTTTCTTTACTTTTCTTTTCCTTTCTTTCTTTAGTCATTTATTTTCTCATCTTTTTTATTTGTTTTTCTTGTGGAGCTCAGATTACTCCTGCCTTTCTGTTTAGAGATCCCTCTTTGTGGTGTTTGGGCAGCCCTGTACTATGTTTGGATAAAAGCAGAATCAGCTATATGTAAGGCAAGAGAATTACACCCTGTACTATCTCTCTAGTCCATGCTTATATCTTTCATTAGGTCTCACAATTTCTGTTGAAAGGTGTGGATCCAACTCTGTGCAAAGTGATTTAGAGAAATAAAAATAATTTGACTTACAAATAAAATTTGATGAGAGGGATTTGATTGCAACTAAGGAATTTTAATGAAGTATGGTTTATCATCTGTGAGCAGTACTGTTCTACATTATATACAAGAATAAAACTAGATATCATAAGAAAAATGCAAAAATATGATCATAAAAATAAAGAATAATGGACCAAAAAGGTATTTTCAGACTAATTATTTTTTAATTGGTAACTGAATGTGAAATATATGATACTGTAGATAGTATTTTTTTTTTGGTTTTTCAGGCCACACCCATTTGATGCTCAGGGGTTATTCCTTGCTAAGCACTCAGAAATTGTCCCTGGCTTGGGGGGACCATATGGGACACTATGGGATCGAACCGCGGTCCTTCCTTGACTAGCGCTTGCAAGGCAGACACCTTACCTCTAGCACCACCTCGCCTGCCCCTGTAGATAGTATTCTTTAGCATTCTTTTGGTTACTACTAATATAACCTCATGCTTTGTTTTATATTTGAGTAAAATATTAAGATTTTAACTTACTTATTGTATAAAATTGGTTTACATTTCTGCTTTCCCATATTTGAGTCAATTTTTCTCTTTAGTTAGCTAAAAAACATGCAATTTTGTATATTAATTTTTCAAACATTACTTGTGGGATTTATTTATCACTCTCATTAGTATTTATTTCCTATTAAGTTTTCTTTTTTCCACGTTTGTATTCTGATATCCTGCATTATGTTTGTTACTAAAAATCTAATCTACAGGGCCGGAGAGATAGCATGGAGGTAGGGCTTTTAACTTGCATGCAGAAGGACGGTGGGTCAAATCTTGGACCCACCCAAGTCTTGGGACCCATCCCATATGGTCCCCCCGAGCCTGCCAGAAGCGATTTCTGAGCTTAGAGTCAGGAGTAGCCCCAGAGTGCAGCTAGGTGTGCCCCCCCCAAAATCTAATCTACATAACAAGTCATCATAATCTTCTTAATTGCACCTTTGATGTTGAAAATACTCTTTTCTTCATATGACTTTGCAAGGACCCTAGAAGTTTAGTTTGTAAATTGGGATGTTTTGTTCTTTATCTATCTAAACATGTCATGAACCTGATCCTCGGAACTTAATGAAAACTGTATTTCCTTATTAGAAATCTGAAGACCAAAATGTATGGAGAAAATGCCATGGAAAAGCCCAACCGCTCATAAAAAAACCTCTAGGTGTTCAGGAGTAGGAATATATTCATATATCTCTCAAAAGTTAAGATGTTGTATATTACCTTCAGTCACTAAAATATGGGGCATTCTAAATGTGCTTTTAACTTTTCAGGAACATCACCTTGCATATTTAAGGAACTGATTTGCTATGGGTTCTCTTCTGTTGCTCTTTTGAGTGAGACACAGGTTAAAGATTAGTTCTGTTTCTGACCAGGTTAGGGAAGCCTCTCTAGTATGTGGGTCTTAAAATCCAGAATATTCTATGACAAAAGAAGCACAGAATTTTTCTCTGGTGAGCTCCAAAAGGATTGGGCCAGCACAGACCTCTCAATGTCTGCATTCCACACAAACCTTATGCTCCATTACAAAGACAGTTTCCTGTGGTCAACTAAGATCTGCCAAAGCTTTAACGCATAAACCAATGGATTTGATATGACCTAGCTCATCAGAAACTAATGAATTTGCTCCTGACTCAAGGGGGTGGTATGTTTAATTCAACCTGGAATCATGCAGAAATGATCAGAATGGAGCAAGTCTGCAAAGTCCAAGTAAGTCTTATAAACTAGTAGGGTCATGCATTTTCTCTCTCTTTCAATTCAGGCTAGTTTCCTGGGAAAATCTTTTTTTGTTGTTGTTGTTGTTGTTGTTGTTGTTTTTGGGTCACACCCGGCAGTGCTCAGGGGTTACTCCTGGCTCCATGCTCAGAAATTGCTCCTGGCAGGCATGGGGGAGGCACCAGGATTCGAACCGATGACCTTTTGCATGAAAGGCAAACGCCTTACCTCCATGCTATCTCCCGGGCCCCACCTGGGGAAAATCTTTAAAGAACAGTTGACTAAGGACCTGTGAACTCAAAACTGAGCACCAGTGAGACCTGGATGAAGTGTGGAATAAATCAACCTAACACCTTCCAATGGAGAGGAATTTCTAGATTAATTTGCAATTCTTTACCTTCTTGCCTTGAGGAATACACAAGTTATGTCTCAACAGTCAATATCTTATCAATAGTTTTATGCAAAGTGAAAAGAAAAAGATGAAAAACTACAGAAATTTTGAACAAAATCCATTTTATGACAAAGAATAGAAAATTAAAATTAAATGAACTACAAGAACCTAATATTTCACTACATTGCAATTAGTCAAGACATATTATCTATTTAAATTTTAATTGCTAATTTTTCCATTTAAATATGTTAAAATATTAAGGCAGTATGATTTTCATTGTTATTTATAACTGAGTTTCAGTACTAATTTCCAACAAACTATACCACCTCTTGTTTCTTTCTCTTCACTAGTAAATTCGGTACATGATCAGAAATTAATTTGCAAAGTTCCATTCAGCAAAGGCCATTTAGTTTTAAAGTTTTAATTCAAGCATATGAAGAACAGTTTTCTAGGACTGATGGTAGAAATATTCAGCCATTCAGTTCAGACTTTAAGAGGTTTCATCTAAAGTCTTAATTTTGTGCTAATATCAAGCAAACTGTTCACAAGACTAAATTTCCATCTAAACCAAAATCTTTTCACAATAACAACTAAATTTAAATTAACTAATTACATTGTCTTAGAGGAACTGTTTTGAGAAGGAAAGGCAATATCTGACAACTAGATTCCACCCCTAATTTAAGTATTTACGTGCCTAGAATCCAGGGCTGGAGGGAGAATGTTAATTCCGGAAGACAAAATATCTCTGAAATGGTCCCAGTGTCACTACCATTTGAATCCATTGTCATCTGGGAACCACATGGCCCTTGCTGGATTAGGAGATCTGGTGGCAAGACCCCCAGACCCGGGACCTTCACAGGCTTATGAAAGAGCTTTTCCCTCCTCTTCAGTCCTTTTTTCCCAAACCAGGTCGTTATGCTAAGTATTTAGGGCTTAAGGTCCCACTGCAGTATAAAAAATTAGGTAAGAACTTGTTTGCATCTGTTAACTTTTCCTATTTTAATGTGCTTATGCAAACAGGGACAATGCCACAGGGAATTGCTAGTGCATGGGGGGTGGGGGCTCGAAGTGTCAAGATCAACAGTCTCCCAGATCTTTTGCTTACATGAACTCTGAACAGAGATTTGTCTACTAGCATACTGTATTGAATGGAACCCAAGGATAGGAGAAATTGCCGCTACCTGAGAAGATATTCGATAACAGCTATGCCTATAAAAGGAGTATATCTAAAAGAAATACTCAAAGGAAATGTATATGTCTTCTTTAAATCTCTTGAAATGGGTGGGGAAGGGGTAAGATACTGGGAGCAGCTTCAACTTGTGGTTTGGTTTTGTGGAGACTAGGGAAGATGGCTCCCAACAGTTCCATATCAGGAAGTGTCCTCAAGTAGGGGATTTCTCAGGAACCAAATCTGATGGCAAGTGAAAGTTCATGATAAAAAGAGGTGAAGGCACAGTAAACATTGGAGTCATTCAAAAAAGAATTCTCTTGGTCTAAGAGATACAAGGTTTCTCCACCCTTGAAGTATATTGTCATGGGATTAACTATAGACTCCTTTCTAGTTCATTTACTCTTCCGTTGGTGCTTTTGTGGTGTATGGGAGACTTCTGCTCCATCCTGGGTGGTAAAATCAGGTCTCTGTATCTAGAGATAACTGTCTCTGCACATGTCAAGGATGGAACTTATGTAAAGTAAAACAGCTCTTAAGATGGTGCTGGATGGTGAGGAAGGCCTTGGCTTGCCATTCCAGGCCACGTGGCTCCAGCCCCCACTATCCGGCGGGTCTGGAGGTTCATGAAAGCGGCAGGTAGAAATCTCATTCATAGGCAGGCTTCATGAGAGATAGTATCTTTATTCAGCCCTAGCCATCAGATGTGGCCCCTACCATTCAAGCTAGTCCTGTATCTACGTTCATCCATGTCACCTCTGACCTACATTTGGCCAGAATCCAAAGGAGCAGGCAAAGGGCAGATATACAGAAATCACAGACCTACATACCCTTCCAAGACCCCTCCCAGGAAATGAGCAGGGTGTGCAGGTAAAGTATCCGGTTCCCAAAGCCTCGCCCAGAAATGGGCAGGGCTCAGGTAATTATCTGTACCCAGGGGGTAAGGCAACACTTATGGTGAAGTCTTTCTTTGTAGTTCTAGGTTCTGTTCCCTTAGTGTCATTATAGTCTGTCTTCTGTGGTTGGTGGTCTTGGTCCTTGTGCTGATCCTAGGTTACTGTGCCTATGCAGGAGGGGGAAAGAGAGAGAGAGAGAGAGAGAGAGAGAGAGAGAGAGAGAGTGAGAATAATTCTTTTTTAATCTACCTAGCTTTTGTCGATTGATTTGGTGTGGATATTGAACTGGTTGTCTCCATTTTTATTTTTTTTCTTTCTTGTTTTCTCTTCTTCCGTTTTGTTCTCTGTCATGTTTTTTTATCTCAAGTCCATGGCAAGTACGTGGTACCTATCTTTATTGCTGTAGTGCTCACTGGATATTTTATTTGGTACTTCTTTTTATACTGATGTGGTGTTGCACCTTCTTTTTCCCCTTCGTCTCTCAAACCAAGGATGAGAGCCTCTAGAAGGACTCTGGCCATTTTCGGCATATTTGATTTTTACCCATTTTATTACTTTTCTCTTCAAACAAAACCACATAACCTTCACTATCGAGTCCCGCCTCCCAATTAAAGGGGGGTATAATGGAGGCACCATGACCAAACAGTTGAAAGATCACTAAGCAGTAAGCTAGGCATGGAGGGGACCACTCATTCTAGCAGCCCCGGGGGGAGAGGGGGTGGAGTAAGGGTTGAGGCTATGGGAGGCAGAACGGGAGCCGAGGTGGAGGGAGGACAATTCAGTGGTGGGAATTCCCTGATTCATTGTTAATGTGTACCTAAAATATTCCTTTGAATGATATGTAAGCCACTATGACTAAAATAAAAATTATAATAATAAAAAAAGTAATAAAAAAAGAGGTGAAGGAAGAGGGGCCACCAAGAGCAAATCAGTAGCAGCAGATAGCTGGTTTCTTCTCATGCTGAGAGTCTATCTTTTCACTTTGAGGGCTGGTTGGCATGTGGCTGGGCTGGGGAGAATGTTCTGCTTTGTGAAGAGTTACGTAAGGACTGAAAGTAAAAAAAAAAAAGTTAAATGTGAAGAAATAACATGAAGAGCTCGAAAGGGTTTGTAAGGTGTCAAGAAAAAAAGGGAAAGGAAAAGTTACTGATGATAGAGTGGACAACACTATATACTACATAGACATTATATCTATTATGGACTGAGATTCAACTGACATTGGTATGACATACACAGACTCTCAAGCGCCTACATCAGCAGTCAGAGGATAGATTCGTGGATTACATTCAAAAGATTTCCCTAGTGATATGGGACAGAACACTTGAAGAGAAGAAGGGAAAAAGGAGGAAAAAGAAGTAAAGCTGGCAAGTCTGTTGTGAAAGGTTTTCCTTCCCCCACCCATTTTTTTTCTTTTTAGGCTGATCATGTTTGGTAAGGATAAACTAGATTGAAGAAATGCTTCATAGGTTAAGTTGTGTGTGGAGCATTTTAAGAATAATCGTAGTTTTCAAGTCTAACTAACCAAGTGACATGGTAGTGAGCACTGTCTGGAGAGATTATACCATGAAATTGATATTATATCTATTACAGGTGAACATTAGGCAGTCATTAGTATGGTGAATATATCTCCCCATGAGATCATTCCATGGATTAATGTTGAAAAGCAAACACAGGTGAAATGGGACATAAAATAAAAAGAGGGAAAGAAAGAGAAAGAAGAAATGGTTAAAGCTAGAAAAGGTTTTCCATTTTCTGATCCAATACTGTTTGGTGATGGTAAACATTACTGGAGAAAGGCTACCTGGACTAGATTGATATAGAGCATTCTAGAAAATACGTGCTATGGTAATGAGCACTGTACAGGGAGTATATACCATGTATTATTATCCAGTGGGTCTTGTGCATCCAGTTTCTTTTCCTAGAGGCAACCTATAATTATGAGCATTATGGTGTCACGGTGGACTAACAACAGTTGTCATGCCGGCTCATTGGAATGGACATTGACCATTCAACCCTGAACCAAGGATACCATCTAAGGAAACAAATATGGTTTCCTACACCAGCACCAGGAACATAAATTCTACCAAGAAAGGCCCCACTACAGCCATGGCACTGACTTACTCCAAAGACAGTTCTTATATCACCCTGACAACCAGGTAACAGCAATAGTCTGCTTTTAGAATAGGAATCTATGCAATGCTAACTGATGGTGAGACAGAACCATAAGGCACTACACACCACCGGGTCTTCAACACAGGACCTATACATAAACCAGGATCTATAACTACAGAAACCTGACAGCAACAACTGTGAGGCTGAAGAACTGAACACAGAGAATGACTAGGGGGTTGGACAAATGTATGCCTGGAGTCTTGAGTTGGTCTTATGCCAAAATACTTCGGGGTAAGATCTCCTGTTTTTAGGTCAAAGGTCTTTCCAATTTCTTCCATATTTTGCTGTGCCTACACAAACGACAACTGCCACACACACACACACACACACACACACACACACATCATTTCTTTAGTGTATCTTCCATCTCTAAAGAAAAACAAGGGAGCATATTAAACCTTTGGCTATTGTATTAACTTTATTGGTGATGCAACAATTTTCACAAATATAACTGATAATGAACTCTCCTCTTTATTCCACTTTATTTTTAATTCTCTATTCTCTTTCTATTTCTTAATAACTTTGCTTTCTGTCAGCCTAAAACACATACATTATGATCAGTTATGACAACTATGCGAGACCTTTTCTTTAGATAAATAAATTTAAAAAAATATCTCTGAACTGCCAAACTTGGTGATGCTCATTCAGAGAAAACTTTTAGGCAATAAAAGCATTGAAAATGGAATATATTTTAGTTGACCATTTCCCTTCAAATCAAAGAAAGTTGCCCTCTTAGAAATTTGAAAAAATGACTATCAACAGGTGACAAATACTCACAGTTGTTCAATGCCTGCTACAAAGTTGAAATTCAATTAAATTGCTAAAATCGCGCAGAAACTATCATCTTGATGTTTAATTTATATTAGAACATCAACCCACAAAATACACATTTCTTAAACTCACTGCATGTGAATGTTAAATAGAAAAGGCATATAACATATACATTAAATAGAATTGCTGTGCCTATCACTGTTTAAGAAATTAACAATTAGGGGTATAGTTTTGAAGCTTTCTAACTCTCTAAAATTCCACTTTCCCATCATTTAGAAATTACAAAACATACTGCATTATTTTAATGATTCTTCCTTTCTATTCTACTTTATTGAACGTGTAAACCTTAGAACATATATGGACAATTTGACCTAAATGAAGTGATGGAAATGCTGCTTCTAGTTTTAATTGTCGATTGTTCTCCTTTGTCTGAAAATCAAATTTACGCATTTTCCTTGGAGTTTTCTTTTAAACTATAAACCATGTTCCTGGAAAATGCCTGAGAGTACATCTCTAACCTTGTTTTAGTGAATGAGAATATCACTGTTCACTCTAGGACAGGGAACATGTAAAACTTTAATCAAATATTAGCAATAACTTCCTCACAAAGTAGAAAAACCAGCAAAACCTCTTAGAAGCAGAGAAATTTCTATTTATTCCACGTTCTCACACATACTTTTTCTTTAAAAATGTTTTCTTGTAGTTGATGACTGAAATCATGCATCAGACTGTTTTGGATATTTAATATTAATAAAGATTAATATTAAAATATTTGCTTAGAGTTATACTTTTAAAACTTAGGCAATGGTTGGTGAGACAGAGCATGCAAGGGTTGAAGCATTTATTTTCCATGTGACTGGCTCTTGTTTGAACCCTGGTACTGAATATGTTCCCTTGAGCACAGAGTCAGGAGATGGCCCTGATTAATGTTTTCCACATTTTCTTCTGCCAGGTTCATAAATTCTTTGCATATAGAAAATAACCTCAATATAGTCCATTATACAACAATTATACAACAGTTTTTCATTTCATACAACAGTGTAAATGTGTTTTTGTTTGCCAGTTAAATATTTAGTTAGCTCAAGGTAGATTTTTTTTAATTATCATGCGTGATTTATATTCGATTTTAAGAACCACATGGTTCAATAAATTTAAAAATAATAAAGAACCAGTGAAGATAGATTTCATATCTTCCTTCTCTAATTTCCTCTGACCAATAGTAATATCTTAAACATCAATCACTTAAGTAACAGCACTAAAATGTTGGCATGAGCATCACTAAGACGCAGCAAGAACATTATCATGTATACCCAGACTCTCAGGTTACTTCTACATCCACCAAATCTCCAGTTGACTTACCTTTCTTTGAGCCAGGAAAATACTTAAGTTTATCTCAGCTTCTATAATGTCATTTCATAGACTTGAAAAGACTTGAATAGGTCACCTACTGTTTGGGATTTTTTTTCCTCCACACATCATCATGATCTATAAATGAAAGGATATTTCTGCCCAGTTTTCAACGAATACAATAAATTTCAGTAGATATTTTGTGGGAATACTGCTCTGGAGTAATTGTCTAGAATGCTGGATTGTTAGAATGTTGGCTGCTGGATTACGTGATGCTGAGTATGTGGTTTTATTTTAGAACTGAGTCTTCCAGGTGTTTTACAGAGTGGAGATATCTATGTATATATGTATATTACAATATATAGACATAATAATATTCTCAACTGTAACTTACAATTTACCCATTTTCTTTGCATTCTTGACAGGTTTTTGTGTTACTGTCTTAAAACAAGTATTCTGCTTTATTTATAGTGATTCTTCCTCCTGGATTAATTTTGATTCATCACAGTAATTCCACTGAGCTTCCTTCCATGTGCCCCAGTACCAGTTGTAGATATTTTGATTGAAATGTTTGCTCAAGTCTTTGGCACAATTTTAATTTTTTAATTTTAATTGTTGCTTAGAGGGTACTTTACATATTATAGAAACTAGTCTTTTTTGGATATGTACATACAATATATTCTCCCAGAAAAACATTTAATTTCTACTTGATTTTTCAGGATTTTGCTGTTTGCCTTCTCCTTGTTTTTTTTTTTCACATTCTTTTTTTTTTGGGGCCACACCCAGTGATGCTCAGGGGTTACTCCTGCGCTCAGAAGTTGCCCCTGGCAGGCACGGGGGACCATATGGGAACCGGGGGATCGAACCGTGGTCCATCCTAGGCAAGGCAGCAAGCACCTTACCTCCTGTGCCACCTCCCGGCTCCCTCACATTCTTTTTTGACCTTAATTTATTCTACTTGAATATTGGAATGTTACTCTTGACTTGATGATATTTTTTATCTTATTATTTTGCATAAATTTCCTAGTGGTTGTTCTGGGTCTTACTGTGTCCATATATACTTGATCCCACTGTTCACACTCAAGGTTTGCATAAAAATGTTCAATTGCTTTACTTCCCACTTTATTTTGAGTATTTGTACTATAATTTTAATTTAAGCATCACATGCATTTTTGAAAGCTATTGAAGGATAATCTATTCATGTACCCACATATCTGACTTTTCTGCTATTCTTGTTTACTTTCTAACTTACTCATAGTTTCCGGTTGTTGTTGTTGCTGTTTTTATGAGGAATTTCTACCAGTCATTTTATGACCTTGCAATTGACCTATTATTTTGTTTTTCTTTAGTCTTAGGATGTCTTTGTTTCCTCTATATTCCCAAAGTATAATTTTTTGAGGTATAAAATGTTCAGTTAGTATTTGAAAATTTAGTTGAGGGTTAAAAGAATCGTATATACTTCCTTCTAACCTCCATCGGTTTATGGGTGGAATCAGTTTTTATTATATTATACTTCATTCATGTCTGCTAACATTCAAATTTTAATCTTGAGGTTTTTGTTTCATTGGTTGGTTAATAGGTTGGTTTTGGTTTTTGAACCATACCCAGTAATCCTGAGGAGTTGCTCCTGACTTTGTGCTCAGAGATCACTCCTGGTAGGATCAAGTGACAATGGAGGAGTGCAAATCAAATGCCCTACCCACTATGCTATTGTTTAATCTTTAGATTTTTGTCATTTAATTTTAATATTTTTGGTACAGATTTCCTTTAGCTTCTTTTTTTTGTTTGTTTGTTTTTGTTTTTGGGCCACACCCGGTGACGCTCAGGGGTTACTCCTGGCTATTCGCTCAGAAGTCGCTCCTGGCAGGCACAGGGGACCATATGGGGAACGGGGGATCGAACCCCGGTCCATCCTAGGTTAACGCAGGCAAGGCAGGCACCTTACCTCCAGCGCCACCACCCAGCCCCCTTCCTTTAGCTTCTTTATGGGACACACTACTGGGGTTACTAGAGGTAAAAAATATGCAATAGCATATTCCTCATTAGATTATGCCTACATAAATATCTCCTTCAGTCTCAACCACTTACCATTTCCAGCTACTCATAAATTGCATTATTCAAGATATCTGAAGAACTCACTGTCTCAGTTGTTTCTGTTGCAGGTAAATTGAGCTTGCTTGATTCCTGAATTGGTTTGTCTCTTGCACAATGAGATGGTTGGAGATATCTTGATCTCTAACCTTAATATACCTCAGCTATGCATTTTTTTTCTTATTTTATATACCATAATCTGCACCAAAACATTGTATAAATGATATTCAAGTATATTACCTTGACTTTTTCCCAAGTTATAGACACTAGTTTATCAGTACTCAGTTAATAATTATAAATATCTTTCAACATTGTATACCCAAATTATGGAAAATCAACATAAACAAGATTTTCAACTGTAGAGAATGATCAACTCTGTCTACAATGTGCCTAGCACAATGTTGAGTATGCTACTTGTTTTAATTTGGTCTGATCTTCTGAACACATAAAGTGTACCTATTTCCTCCATAAGAAAACCATTCTTTAGGATGAACTTTCCCTGTATCTGTCACTTTTCTTCAAAGACTGAGCACAGTAAGTTGGCTTTTTGTTTGTTTGTTTGTTTTTGCCCACCATCATCTTCCAATAAAAAAACGTGGTCAAGTCAGGATAACCAAGGTGTCGAGGTCTGGCTTCTTCTAATATATGCATCTTAGGTAGAAGGAAACTCTGGAGGCCTCTTAGAAAAACTATGCACATCACCATAGGAATGACAATTACCTAGATTCAGAGCATCTCTGTAAACAGACTTTAATCCAAGAAACCCATCTTAAGACATGGAAAACATGTTATATAAAGTCATCTTTTCTTCCTCCTGGGAGACCCCTTTTTCTCATTGAACTCTCAGATCTTTACCCCTTTCTTTAGTTCAAGAAAGAAGCCTCCTTTTACTTGAGAATTT
>PVKC010039732.1:0-12491 GCA_004027635.1 Crocidura indochinensis | reverse complement strand
ATATATATATATATATGGTTATTAGCCTGTATAATAGTTTGAAAAATGTATATATAAATAGGACTTATGAAATGAAAATTTTTCAAAAGATGGATATACAGAAGTATTTCTGTATTCTTTTTTTGTTTGTTTTTGGGCCACATGTGGTAATACTCCTGGTTCAGTGCTCAGGTATCATTTCTGGTGGGCTTGGGAGATCAAACACATGTCATGTCGGAGATCAAACCTGAATTGGTTTCATGCAAGGAAAACTCATTACCCATAATATTATCTCTCCCTATCTCCTTTGTTTGTTTGTTTTGGAGCCACACTTGGCAGTACTCCTGGCTCTTTGCTTAGAAATTACTCCTGGTGGTGCTTGGGGCTACATGAGATGACTGGGATTGATTCTAGATTGGCTGTGTGCAAGGCAAACACCATACCGTTACACTGTCTTCCTCCTCCCCCACCCCCCATACCCCACTATCCCTGTGAATAAAATGTCCCTTTAGTCTGCTGGACCTTGAGCTACAGAATGGATATTCAGTAAGACTGGGAAGATTACTTGGAATCTAGCATGGCTTTCTATAGCATTATACAATTCATACCATCAAGCACCCAATATATCATAGTTGTTTTCACTATTTTTTAATAAATCTAAGGTTTGTGCTATACTAATAGTATAAAAACTGCTAATATTTTCTCTAATAAAGTACCCTATTATTTTGATACTGGAAAGATTGAATGCATTCAAAATGGTTCAATCTCTGTCCTCCAAGCACCCACCAGGAAAGATCCCTCCGGTAAAGAGCCAGGAGTAACCCATGAGCATACCTGGGTGTGGCCCAAAAGCAAGCAACCAAAAAAACCTTATAACTTAAATGTTACTATTTTGGGTCTGAAGAATCTTTTTTACAATTACCCACCCACCCCCCTTTTTTTTTGCAATTCTGGTTCTGGGACTTAAATATTCAAATCAAGTGCTCTACCATAGCACTATTCATGTTTCCCTCTAATTTTATTTGCTAGATAAAAGGTTTTAGAAATGAGGCTGATAGCTCAGAGGACAGGTGTATATATGCTTTTTTTTTTTACATGCCCAGATTAGATAACTAACTCTGAGCACTGCAGGGAGGGATATCCAAGCTCTGCTGTTTGTGGCCCCTGTGCAGTGACAGTAGGGCTTAGGAAAAAAAGGAGAGAGAAAAAGAGAGTGAGGAGAGAGAGAGAGAGAGAGAGAAGAGAGAAAAAGAGAGAAAAACCTATAGAGTGAGCTACTGCACAGCTAAATAGTAAGATATTTAAATATGGAGTCAAATTCAAATGGATTTATTATAGAAATGAAGCAGAATTATAATTGGTCAAATATTGGTTTCTCTTTAAGTTAATTAAACTAAACTCTTTTCCTTGACTATTCCATATATCTAGTGTAATATTTGGAAAATATTTAACTTTAATGACATTAACTGTAGATAGTTAAGTGACTTAGATGACAGAGGCTTTTAGTGAAATGATGGGTAGAGGTTGTTTCTGTATGTGTTGTGACTTATAGCTTACTTTAACCAATTCTGTGAGAGAAATTATTCAATGTTTATTAAAGTTTTTATTAATTTTGTGAAAGGTTGATCATAAGTTTTTGTAATATAAGACCTTGGTAGGGCTCAGAATTTACTCCTGGTTCTGTGTTCAAGGAACACTCCAAGTAGTATTCAGAGGGCCATATAGAGTGCTAGGAGATCAAACCCAGGTTAACCTTGTACAAGAGAAGCACCCTACCTATTGTACTATCTGTTGCACCCCTATCTACAAAGGGACTAAATAAGCCTTTGCTGGGAACAGAGTACAGAGATAAGTATGGTACATAATTTGTTAAAACAAGTTGATAACTATATTTGACTTAAAATATAACCTCTTACAAGGTGTAAAATCATTTATGATTAGAATTAACTTTTAGTGTGAAGCAAGATAGGTTTTTTTTTGTTTTGTTTTGTTTTGTTTGGGGGCCACACCCAGCAGTGCTCAGGGATTTCTACTGGCTTTGCACTCAGAAATTGCCCTAACAGGGTTTTGTTTTACATGCCCAGATTAGATAACTAACTGAGCACTACAATGAGTGATCTCCAAACTCTGCTGTTTGTAGTCCCTGTGCAGTGACAGTGTGGCTTAAATAAACAAAGAAGAGAGCTTGCACTGTAGAGGGAACTACTGCACAGCTAAACAGTCAGATATGTAAATATGGAATGCCAGAAATCAAACCCAGATCAGTTGCACGCAAGGCAAATGCCCTACCACTATGCTATTGCTCCGGGTGCAAGCAAAATAGATTTTATTGAACAAAAATTTACTTAGATGTGAGGGGAGTGAAAAAGAATAATTGACTAAAGTGTAGTAGGACAATCTATATGACACTAATCAGACTCAATATTGAGGTATTGTGTTTGTATTTTACCCTCAAGAAAAAATTGGGGGGACTGTAGAGATAGAAGAGTGGGTAAGGTGTTTGCCTTGCATATACCCAACCTGGGTTTGATCCCTGGCATCCATATGTCCCATGAGTACCACCAGCCTAAATTCCTGAATGGAAAGCCAATAGTAACTGCTGAATACTTTTAAATGTAGACACACAGACAGACAGACAGACAGACACACACACACACACACACACACACACACACACACACAACAGACAAAACATAGAATTGGAATCTATCATGTTTATATTCTAAAAACAAAAAAAAGTACAACCAATTGAATTAAAATAGAAAGATAGAAAGAAAAAAAGGAAAAGGCTTTATGTTTTACTCAACTGTTTGGCTCTGGTTCACCCTTTTGTTAGGCACTCAACAGAATGTAGCTGTTTCTTCTATTAAAGAAAAACAATCCCCTAAGGCACCAGAAAAGATACCTAAGCAGCAATTGACTCCCTCTGTATTTACTGAGACAACAGTTTCTCCAAATACTGCACAAGGCACTCCTCTCAACTCAACTCCACAAACCCAAGTAAGTTTACAGTAGTTGAAAAGTTCAGTGTAACATTGAAGTATTATCTATATCTTTGTTGGTTTGGTTTTGGGGGGCTGCGTGCCTGTTCATGCTTGCTCGTGCGATGTGAATGCAATGCAATGCCAGGAATTCAGTCCAGAATCTCACACATGTACTCTTGAGTTATTTACCACTGAGTTATTGTCAGACTCTATACCCCTTTTAGGTTTATATGGAAACTGCTTCTCAGTAGATAACAATCTTTGTCAGATTATTTCTATCTGTATTTTGTTAGTAAAAACTAGAATACAAACCACATTTTAAGGATGTATCTGTTAAAAACTGAATTGATTTATTTGCAGAGGAAAGAGAAATTAATCTTAACTAATACTTAAGCACAGAAGTCTTAGAACCGCTGGGCGGTGGCACTGGAGGTAAGGTGCCTGCCTTGCCTGCGCTAGCCTAGGACGGACAGCTGTTCCATCCCCCGGTTTCCCATATGGTCCCCCAAGCCAGGAGCGACTTCTGAGCGCATAGCCAGGAGTAACCCCTGAGCGTCACCGGGTGTGGCCCAAAAACAAAAACAAAAAAAAAAATAAAGAAGTCTTAGAACCAATAATCTTTTCCTCTTTTTAGTTTGTTTTGGGCCCCATCCAGTTGTGCTTAGAGATTACTCCTTGTTCTGTGCTCAGGGGACCCTAAGGGGGTTCAGGGGATCAAACCCAGGTTGGCTACATGCCAGGTAAATGTACTACTCACTGTACTATCACTTCAGTTCCAAATCTTTTCCTTTTTTAAAAAAATTTTGTCAAGTTAATTATTAAACCAAAAACACTCCCTTAATTATTTCTTGTTAAATTATTTGTTTTAGGTTACAAAGGGTGTGAAAAGAAAAGCAGATACAACTACTCCTACAACTTCTGTCGTGAAAACAAGCAGTGAGTCTTCCCCAACATTTACCGAAAAAAAATCGGTGAAAATGCCACCTATAAAAGAAAACGTGATAAAGAATGTTTTGCCAGATTCTCAGCAACAATGTAAAGTTGTAAAGAGTGTTGAAGTCACTGAACAATTAAAGCATTGTAGTGAGATTCTTAAAGAAATGCTTGCAAAAAAGCACTTGTCATATGCATGGCCCTTTTACAATCCTGTTGATGTTAATGCTTTAGGACTCCATAATTACTATGATATTGTGAAAAATCCAATGGATCTTGGAACTATCAAGGTAACTGTTTTGGCTTTTTATAAATACAGGGTTCTCCCTCACATTACTCTGGGTCTTTCTATAATACTTGCATTATTAGTATTGATCTCATAGTGCTCCTGGCTTTTAGTTGTACTTATTAGAGTTTATAACCCTTTATTATTTTTTATTCTTTTTATTTCCTTTTATAAAATAATGATTTACAAAGTTGTTCATAATACAGTTGTTTCAGACACTAAATCTTCTGATACCAATCCCACCACTAATATGACCTTTCCTTCATCAATGTCCCATTTCCCACTATCACCCAAGCTTGTACCTATAGCAGGTACACACATATTTACTTCATATTGCTTGTAACAGCAAAGTAGCAAATAGAATTATTTTTTTAAGTCCAATAAAAAGTTTCTGATTATTCTTATCTCCTAATGATATCATTAAATTCATTGAGGATTAATTGGATGGTTGATGCTCATCAAGCTCTTTGTGTTACTGTTTTCTCTCATTAAACGTGTACACCTCTTTCTTTTCTTTTATTGGGGGACACACCTGACATTGCTCAGTTACTAATGTTCTGCACTCAGAATCACTCATAGCGGTGCACAGGGGACCTAGTATGCTGGGGATCAAACCTGGGTTAATTGTGTATACAGCTGTTCTATCACACTGACCCCACCGCTTTATTTCTTATAAGATCTTCTCACGAACCTGACTGTGTTGTGGCTTGTAGTGCTAGGGAGTGCTAGGGAGTCTGTGCAACTGCCATTTTCATACTTGCTACTTGTGATGGCACAAGAGATTGAACTCATAGCTTCGCTTTTGCAAGGCAGGTACTTTAGCCACTGAGTCATCTCCCAGACTCCAGATTTTTTTGTTTTGTCTGGTGGGCTACATCCATAAGTGTTCAGGGCTTACTCATGGCTCTGCCTTCAGGGAAAAGTCATGGTGGGGCTTGGAGACCACATGCAGTGATCTGGCTTGTTTCATGTTTCCCTGTCATTTGTATTTATTGAGTCATCCATTGGTTACAAAATGTTCTGCCTAGAAGTTTGTAGGCTCTTTTTTGATTGTTAATACTTGCTTTTCTTATTGGTGGCAGTCTAGAAGGGATACCTTGTCACAGACCGATTGGTTTTGACACAAAGGAATTTTCTGGGTCCCTTGAAAGGCTTGTACTGGGGTCAGTGAATGGATAACAGAGGCCAAGGAGTCAAGTTGGGTTCAAGCTTTGTTCTGTTTATTCAAATCAGAAGGTGGAATATTTATACTCAATTTCTTAACAAACCGTAAGGCGAATTTACAAGAAAAAAAAGGCACTGGGGCAAATTATTCAAGGCATATTTCTGACGCAGGATGTTTCACTTTTGAGGTTGCTTCTTGCTATCAGTAGTTTCTTAGTAGCAAGATCAATTCAGAATTGTTTTGGTTTTATACATACTGAACTGGGACCTAAAGTGTTAATCCTTACTATTATGACTGCATATAGACTAAAAGCAGAGTTAGATGTGAGGGTGAATAATAATTCTGTAAAACTAAATAAAATTACTTAAGTCTAAGCAAATGTTCTTCATAGGGTGTGCTTATATAAGTAATTTTTTAAATGTAGCTAAATTATATCTTAAATAATATTTATGCTACATTCCTTATTTCTCAAATGCCTCATGGACAGGAAACAAAGTTTTTTTTTTCAGGGCCCCACTGCCTGTGAGTACAGGTTATTTTTTAAGTATTTTTTTCTTACAGGTGTCCTTTTTCAAAAGTCCTCTCTGCAAGTAAAAACTGTTTTGAAAAAGTTCCTGTAATAGCAAACAGCATTTTCCTTTGGCAGTTAGGGCCTTTTATAAACTCAGTGCCTTCCTATGTCTCAGGATTGTTAGCATGAGGATGTAGCAATATCTGACATCCCTACTCTTTCATTCACTTTGTCAGCTATGTAAAACCATAACCCATACAGATATTCTCCACCCCACATTAGAATTTCAGGGGCCTGAGGTCTTTCTGTGCAATAATCAGCTTTGATAAGCCCTGAGGGCTATCAGTACATGCACCTACCTGTATTGTGGGGTAGCTTGAACATGAGCTTGGGAGCCACCAGTTATTCCTGGTGATCCTCAAGGGCCATGTAAGTATTTGAGACTCTCCTTCATGCCAGATGTGAACTCTAGCCATTTTAGATAGTCACCTGACCCCTATTATGTATAATTTTGTTTTCAAAATGACAAAAATTTTGATATTTGAATCACACCCTGTGGTGTTCAGGGTTACTCTAACTCCAGGCTGAGAAGTTGCATGTGCCTCTGGCTTACAAAGCATGCACATGAGTACTTTCAGCTTCATCTTCTTATTACATTATATATATATATATATATATATATATATATATATATGTGTCACACCCAGTGGCACTCAGGGGTTATTCCTGGCTCTGCGCTCAGAAATTGCTCCTGGCAGGCTCAGAACCATATGGGATGCCAGGGATCGAACCAGAGTCCGTCTGGGGTTGGCCACATGCAAGGCAAATGTCTTACCACTGTGCTATCACTCTGGTCCCTGTATTTAATTTTTAATTGAATCACTGTGAAATACAATTACAAAGTCGTTCATGATTGAGTTTCAAACGATGTTGAATAGTCATCCCTTCACCAGTCCTTCTATACATTTTCCGGCACCAACATTTAAGAAGATCTTTTAGATGTCTTCTTACTCCCTGGAGAATTTCAGATGCAAACATTTGCTTTTGATTTTCAAGGTTTCCTACTGCCAAACTTGTCAAATTAGATTATTTAGAAACACTATTTCTTTGTTTTGAGATTTTTCTTCTTGCTCTTTACTTGGAATTCTCTTCTGTATTTCTGCTTGTCAAAATTCTATAGATTTTTATCCAAAATCCAAATATCCAAAAATGTGATAGAATTTCACATCGAAAGTGGATATGTGTGTGTGTGTGTGTGTGTGTGTGTGTGTGTGTGTGTGTGTGTGTGTATGTTTTGGTATTATATGTATTTGAATTATAAACATTATAGTTGCTAACTTAATTGTGTTATTTTTGAATCTTCTAATTTATTCCTGATTTAGGGGAAAATGGACAACCAAGAATATAAGGATGCATATGAATTTGCTGCAGATGTTAGACTTATGTTCATGAATTGCTACAAATACAATCCTCCAGATCACGAAATAGTGGCAATGGCACGAATGCTCCAAGTGAGTTGGTACTTGTTTTCTATAAATGTGTTTTCTCTGGGTCCGGAGAGATAGCACAGTGGCGTTTGCCTTGCAAGCAGCCGATCCAGGACCAAAGGTGGTTGGTTCAAATCCCGGTGTCCCATGTGGTCCCCCATGCCTGCCAGGAGCTATTTCTGAGCAGACAGCCAGGAGTAACCCCTGAGCACCGCCAGGTGTGGCCCAAAAACCAAAAACCAAAAAAAAAATGTGTTTTCTCTGAAAAATAGCTCAGAAATTCTGATCCAGAACTCAGTAGATTAAGCATAACTGCAACATACGAACCCCACAAAGACATTAAAATAATCTATATTTTATACTGTCTGTGGAATGAGTTGGACCATACCCAGCTTGCTCAGGGCTTACTCCTGACTCTGCTCAGGTATCATTCCTGGTGAAGATCAGAGGACTACCTGTGGTGCCAGGGATCAAACCCAGGGAAACCACATGCAAATCAAGTGCCCTACCTACTATACTATCTCTCTAGCCCCCAAACGACACCCCTTTTCTTTCCTTACGCCATCCCAGCCATTTTTATTTTATTTATAACTGTATTTCTGGTGACTTTCTAAATGTGGAGAGAAAGGGAGGTAGCCTTGAGTAAAGACTGCTTCCACCTCTCTGATTAATCCTTACCACCAGCACTTGGGGAAACACCTGGCTTGGCTCAGGACTGATAGTTTCTCATGAGCATCTACCTATCTATAGATGCTTATATCCAGCTATCCCCATGATAACAGTCGTTAAGCTGTTCCTGAAGTTCCCTTTTTCTGGATGACATGTTTTTGTTTTTGTTTTTTGTTTTTTGGGTCACACCCGGCAGTGCTCAGGGGTTACTCCTGGCTTCATGCTCAGAAATTGCTCCTGGCAGGCACGGGGGACCATATGGGGCACCGGGATTCGAACCGATGACCTTTTGCATGAAAGGCAAATGCCTTACCTCCATGCTATCTCCCGGGCCCCTTTCTGGATGATATGAGAGATTCCCTGTCAACCAGTTTTTGGAAGATTTGTGAATTCAAGATGGAATGAAAAATTTAATTTTGCAGGAAAAGAAAGTCAGTCCTTGGCACTGGTGGTCTGGGTCCTTTACTTCACAGAAAAGAATTTTAGGAGAAGGTGAAATAATGACGTAGAATAGTTTTTATTGAATGAAATTTACTTAGAAGGAAGAAATAAATGTTCAAGAGAGAACACAAACCTCTCTAGAGTGGAAAGCCACAGTCAGAGACATAGCAGCAAGCAAGAAAGGTATGTGTTCAAAGGATAATAAAGGATATGATAAATCCTGGTGCCTAGATTTTATTAAAAAGGGAAGCCTCAGGAACTTTTGAGTCTGAATCATAGAGATGAAGTAGAATGATGCTCCAGCCACAGGGCAGAGGACTGTGTGAGAATTCTCTTGTGAGACTAGACAAGTGGAGAAAAGTTGCTAAGGTGGTCTGGCAGGAAGTCTGAATCTTTTATTTCTTTTATTCTATTTCTCCTAGTAAATAATATGTGGAGGGTATTATGGTGCTCAGGCTCTCTGCTCATGAATGACCACTTTATCAAGTGCACTGGGAATTTAAACTTAGATCAGCAGGATGCAAGGCAAGCAACTTAACCCCTGTAGCATGGCTTGACCTGTTTTCCCCATTTTAAATCATTTTTACTTATTTATTTTTGTTTGGGGTTATAATTCATGATGCTCTGGGATTACTCCTGGCTGTATTCAGAAATCACTGTTGGCAGGGTTCATGGGACTATATGGGACAAGGTAAGGTCCAAAACTGCTGTACTATCTCTCCAGCTCAGTCCCCATATTTATAGAAATTTAATTGACATGTAGCATTGTTTAAATTTAAATTTACTGTATATATGTATATTGTGAACTGATCAGAATAGGAAGGAATTCTTTTTTTGTTTGTTTGTTTTTTGTATCACACCCAGCAGCACTTAGGGGTTCCTCCTTGCTCTACACTCAGAAATTACCCCTGACAGGCTCAGGGGACCATATGGGATGCCGGGATTCGAACCACTGTCCTTCTGCATGCAAGGCAAACGCCTTACCTCCATGCTATCTCTCCAGCCCCAGAAAGGAATTCTTGCTAAAACATAATACTGAAATGTGCTTTTTGTTAACTGGTGTTATTACTATATTATATGTATTAAATGGAGAAACACTTTATACTCTAATCTGTTATAGGATGTCTTTGAAATGCATTTTGCGAAGATTCCAGATGAACCTGTTGAAAGCATGCCTGTATGTTGTCTCAAAACAGAAAGCACAAAACCTCTTGAAAAAGAAAGCAGTAGTGGAGCTTCCTCTGAAGATAACTCTTCTGGTGATTCTGAAGATGAACGAGTTCGGCGTCTTACAAAACTTCAGGAACAGGTGAGTAGTTGATTGTATCAGTGTAAGTTTTTATATTCATATGAGATGCTACTCATATGATTAAAAAAAATCCTTGATGAGGCCCTGAGCAATAGCACAGCGGGTAGGACATTTGTTGCCTTGCATGTGGTCAAACTGGGATCGATGCATGGTATCCCATATGGTCCCCCGGAGCCTGCAAGGAGTAATTTCTTTTTTTCTTTTTTTTTATTTTGATTTTGGGTTTTGAATCATACCCAGCTGTGCTCAGAGGTTACTCCTGGCTCTGTGTTCAAAAATCACTCCTGGCAGACTGTGGGAACATATGGGATACTGGGAACTGAATTTAGGTATGTCCCGGGCCAGCTGCATTCAAGGCAAAAGCCCTAATGTACTGCAATCTCTCTGTCCCCAGGAGTAATTTCTGAGTGCAGAGCCAGTAGTAATGCCTGAGTACCACTGAGTATGACCCTAAAACAAAACAAATCAAAAGTTCTCTTTGTGGACTAAAAGCTGTTAGATCATTTAGCAACTGTAGTTTTATTCACTTACACAGTTCTAATGTTTGCTTATTTGTTTGTTTGGGGGGCAACTAAAGTATGTATTTTGGTTTTCTAGCTATAGAGAGTTGACTCACTGAAATGCGCTCATGACATAATCAGTTTATGAATATCTTTATTAAACAGTTAACATCTTTATGAATATCTTTATTAAACAGTTACCTGCGCTAAACCCAAACCTGAAAAATCAATGACTAAAACTATAACTACTTAAAAGGGTTAATTATTCTTTGTTAGATTTTGGATTAATATTTAGAATTAAAGCTTGTGCATACATGTCAATTTTGTAATTTAAACCATACCCTTCAAAACATTAAATTTGAAATAAGGAATCCAAAGGAAATAAATGAGATGAATTATAAATATATTCCACTTTTGAATGCCTTCGTGGTTTACTAATGTCTTTAATTATTCAGAGCCATGAAACATGAATGATTTTTTTTTCTTTTCCAGCTTAAAGCTGTTCACCAACAGCTGCAGGTTTTGTCCCAAGGACCTTTCCGTAAGCTGAAGAAAAAGAATGAGAAGTGTAAAAGGGAAAATAAAAAAGAGAAGATTAATAACAGACTTGAAAATCCAAGGAAAAGGCTTATGCAAATGAAAGTAAAGGAAAATTCTAAGACCAAGTAAGCTCCTTTTATGAATCCTGAATAAATCCATAATGGGAAAAATGAAGTTCACTAAATTTAGGATTTGTTTTTAGTCCGCCCAAGAAGAGGAAACAGGCCCCTTCTCAGAAACCTGACAGTGAAATTAATGCAAAACCTATGAACTATGATGAAAAACGGCAGTTAAGTCTGGATATAAACAAACTTCCTGGAGAAAAGCTTGGGCGAATTGTTCACATAATACAATCAAGAGAAACTGCTCTGAGGAATTCCAGTCCTGATGAGATCGAAATAGACTTTGAAACCCTGAAAGCATCCACACTAAGAGAACTTGAGAAATACGTTGCTACCTGTCTAAGAAAAAGACCACTAAAACCTCGTGGTAGGAATGCCTAGAAAGTTCTAAAATCAAACCAGTGTTTGATTTGTTTGTAGGGGTTAATTCTTTCTTCCTCTCCCCTCAATCACACAGGCCCAAAAATAGTGAAATCCAGAGCAGAACTGCTTGCACAGAGAAAACAGGAGCTAGAAAAGCGATTGCTGGAAGTCAATAATCGATTGAATTGTGGAAAACGTCCAACAACAAAATGTAAGTGGCAGTTTTGAAGTGTCCTGAGACTGTTGCGTCGATTGGCATTTTGTCATGCATTTCTGTTGTGCAGGTGAGAAACCACAGCCAGTCAAGACTGTGGCGCCAAGTGGGTCCCGGCTGAGTGAGAGCAGCAGCAGCAGCAGTAGCAGCAGCAGCAGCAGCAGCTCAGGAGAGTCTGGGAGTAGCAGCAGTGACTCAAGTTCCTCTGACAGCAGTGATTCTGAATCAGGTTAGCTGGCTCCTTGCATGCGCATCTTTTGTTGGGAAATGTCTTTCTCTTATCACAGTGACACACACACACTTTCTCTTATCACATTGACACACACACACACACACACACACACACACGTTTTTGCTACTTAGTCGAGTATTTGGTTTGGTTGTCACATTTATTATTTAATTACATATTGGTACTACTACTATTTTCATTAAAAGACATACTATGTAAAATGGAACTTCATATAAAATGTATGTTACTTAGAAAGTTCTGATGTTGTGAATAAATTCCTTGAAAGTGGGTATTCTCTTCAGAACGAAGAGCAGACCCAAATTTCACAGTGCCTCCAATAATGGAAGACCAGTCTCCGTCTTGTATTAAATAGGAGTTTGAAGGAGTTTTTATTCAACTTGCCAAGATACAGAGGTCTCTCCTCTGTTGCAAAGTGTGTTCTAGTGTGGCACATTCTGAAAGTAATAATTTTGAGTTGAGAAACCAGTTTGAAGGGTGGGGAGTGGGAACAATAGATAGTTCAGTAGGTAGTAGACACTGTCTTGCATGAGACTTACCAGGCTTGATCCCAGCATACCATATTGTCCCCCACCCCCCTCTGAGCTCAAGCTAGGAGTAAGCCCTGCAAATAGCTGAGTGTGGCCCTATAACAAAAATAAACAGAAAGAAAACTAGTCTGTCCATTTTATGTATAAAGCAATACTTTTTCAGTTCTTTGACTCCTTCATCAAAGAATATTTCAATTTAGAGAAGACTATA
>PVKC010039731.1:0-12473 GCA_004027635.1 Crocidura indochinensis | reverse complement strand
TGACTTTATCTTCTTTCAGCATCCAGTATTTGTCCATTGTCAGCATTTCCAAATATCATTGCCATAGTGGTCCCTTCTCTTAATGAACTGCACTTCCTTGTTACTTATGGCAAGCTTCTTACCATGCACTGAAACCTTGGCTCTTGTCTCTATTAGATTTTTTTATTATCATACATTTTATTTATATATCTCACAAATGAGGTCCATCATTCTTGTCTACCATTTCCATCTGACTCATTTTGCTCAGCATAATATTTTCCATATCTATTCATATATTAGCATTTTTTCTGACTTCATTTTTAACAGCTAAGTTATCTTTTATTGTATAGATAGATGTTCTATGGTTTCTTTAGCTACTCATCTACTTTTGGATGCTTGGGTTGTTTCCAGATTATGGTTATTGTGAATAGTGCTTCAGTGAACATAGGAGTGCATAGGGATTTTCTGTAATATGTTTTTTGTCCCAGTGTATGTTCCTAGAAATGCTATTACTGGGTCTTAATTACTGGAAGCTTAATTTCTATCTTTTGAGAAATAGACATAATGTTTTCCCAAAAAGGTCAGATACCTGTAATTAAAAAAAATGGCTAGTAGGTTTTCAAGTTTATTTTTAATGAAAATGTTAATGTAAGGATAGACTCAGAACAAGTATCCAGATAAATGCCTGTGAGAGGCAGTAGACACGGTTTCCAACAGTAGTTACTCAATTTCAACCTCACAAGAGGCTTCATTTCAAGAAATGAATGATGTTTCAGGAAATAAAAATCCTTTCAGAGAATCAACCTTCAAAAAAGAGGTAACTTGAAAGATGTTATCCAGTATAAAATGGTCATAAAAAGAGAAACAACATGAATCTTACCTACAGAGAGTATTCGAAGAACAGAAGATTTTGTTCCCTCCTAAAACAAATACTCTCAGAAGGATCTATGCTTTAACTCTCTAACTAAAATTCTAAAAATAAGGATTTATTTATTTACCTATGAACAAAAGTCACCGAAGAAGCATAAAGAAAATTTATATGCCTGAGCACATATTTAATGTATTTTGCTATATATACATACACAAGAAAGTATTATTATGTATCTAAATGACATTTGATAACAATAGAAATATTCAGTAAAAGTGAAATAAGCTTCTGGAAAATAAACTACCTAACAACAAAACTATCACAAAGGATCTGGAGCAATAGCACAGGAGTACAGTTTTTGCCTTGTACAAGGGTGACCTGGAACCTGAGTTCTGCCCTGGCATCATAAATGGCTCCTGAATTTTTCAGTAATTCCTCTGTAAAAAGGAGTAAACTACTACTGGGTGCCCAAAGACAAAAAAAAAAAGAAGCTAAAAAATAAAAAGAACTAGGACTAGGAATATATGATTTAATGTTAAATATAAGTGTGCTGAAAATTAGAAAAAATAATGTATTTAAGCACAATAGTTAAGTGGCTTGAAGCTGGAGATATTGTAGGTAGGGAAGTTGCCTTGAACAAGGTTTCCCTGGTTTGATTCCAAGCATACCCTATGGCTCCCTGAACACTTCTTCAGAAGTGATCCCTGAGCATATAGCAGCAATAGAAATGCCTAGCTAGTTGTAACAATAAAGCATAGATTATTAAAAGAAAGAAATATCTTATTGTATAATACTTTTAAAAAGCATAAATTTAATTATAAAGTACAGATACTTTAGAGAATTTAAATGACCATAGTATGACAGTATTATTCAAAATAAATCTTAGTTAGCTAAAATATATATAAAAGTATATTTCAGAATAAGCTATATGGAGGCAGGTAAAGATTCATTAAACTGTTATGATAAAATTTGAAATGTCAAGAAGGCATAGCAGCTCTAAGTATTTTTTGTTTAATAATATATATTAAAATGCATAAATAAAATATTAGAGAATTAAAACAAAACAAAACAAAAACACAACAGATAAATCCACAATTATGGCCATAGAATTAAAATTCTCTGTCAATAGCTGATAGAGGATGATAATAGAAAGAGAAAAAGTAATTAAAGTAATTGATCTTAGTGCTTATAATTTACAGATATTTTCACTTATTAAAGAATAAAAATCAAACTTGGTTGTGGAAATTTAACATATTACTCAGACATTCTTAGAAATATTGTCAATGCACTACCTTTCCTATCTCATTTATGTTGAGACAGAAACTGCAATATAAAACGCCTAAAACTTCATTGCTTAGTCTCAATTTCTATTTATACTGAGAGTCAAGGAACTTTGGTATCTATAACAGTAATATACACGTCAATAAAATATCAAAATCAAATGGATTCGTGGCAGAAATATAAATTTAATTTACAGTTTGAAACAAATGACAATCACTGCACTAACAGACTAAAAGTTTAAAAGAAAGAATCTGATGCAGAAAAACAAGTACAAATTCAAACATTCATTCCTAGTATGCTTCACTAAGGTAATAATAGCATATTAATCTTTGATGTGATAAAAAGCATCTTAACAAAGCTCCAATATTCTATATAACTTGAGTAGGACTGCATTTTTTCAAAATAAGTATAAAACATAACATCATTTAAGTGGAATAAAATGAAATATAATAATATTTGTACACTGATTTTTATATGAGGTTTGTGGATGTGGATCTATGTTGTTTGTCTGTACTTATATATCCAAGTGTCTGGTAATTTCTCTGAAAAATGAAGTTGATGTTTGTCTCTAGCTGAGAAAGAACCTAAGACAACATTTAGCAAAATGAACTTATTTTTCCCCTTAATTATTTGTAATCTTTCTCAGTAGTTTTTTAGAAATGCTTAAAGCGGCCATAATTAAATTTGTCAATAAAAATATTTGAAATCATGGTCAAGATATAGCACCGTTTTTTTATTTATTTATTTATTTTTATTTTTTATTTATTTATTTTTGTTTTTGGGTCACACCCGGCAGTGCTCAGGGGTTACTCCTGGCTCCATGCTCAGAAATTGCTCCTGGCAGGCACGGGGGGCCTTATGGGGGGCACTGGGATTCGAACCGATGACCTTTTGCATGAAAGGCAAACGCCTTACCTCCATGCTATCTTCCGGGCCCCATAGTACCGTTTTAAAGGAGTTTCACTTGTTCATGGCTGACCTGGGTTAAGTAATTTCTGAAAACAGAGCTAGGATTCACCCTTGAGACTTCTGAATGTGGCAACAAAATAAAACAAACAAAAAAACCCCTAAAAGTGGAATTCTATATCTGCTTTAATTATCATGCCATCATACAAATTTTGCCTTTTACTATTATTGTGATACGATTAAAAATAAATATATTTTACACTCATTTTTAAAGCACTTACCCTATTGGAGGTCAGTTTGTTCCAGTTGGCTAATTAAATATATTTTCTACACTTTCAGTCCTTTCAATAAGGCTGCTTCCTACCATGAAGACTGAATTGACTGATCTTAATTTTCCATGTTTCTTCTGGAAATTGATAGGGAAGATGTGGAACTGAAGCAAATTAACCTCTAATTCTAGCCTCTAAAATTATAAGTCAGAACGAAACTGAAAATGTGTGTGGCCCTAGGTTCTGAACTAGGAGGGATGCCGTTTTGTAAAGAGCCACATGTTGTAGACATCTTAGGTTTCTCTTTCTCAAGCTTAAATTTCTATTAACATAGCCCAAATACCTGGCCATACAAAACCCATCTGGAACGGACACGAGGAGGGCAGTTGGAAGGTACCCTAGAGAGTTGCTAATAGTTTTAAAGATCATCAGATGCTAGAACCTCATCATTCCCTCTCTATATCAACTGGTTTCTGACCTCGAGCGTAGCTCGCCTCCTGTGAGAGGAGACCCTGTCTAGCCAGTTGGGAGTTGTTGGTAGACAGATTAAAGTTATGTTTTTCTTTATTCCAAGTGTGTGTTCTCATGCTTCGACCTAACATAAGGATCATGTACCCCCATTCCCACAGGGTGTGACTCTACCGTACAAGCACACACACACACACACACACACACACACACACACACAATCAAAACCAGTGGAAATGACATAAATGAAATAAAATGATTAAATATTAGGAAAAAGCATTTATGAAATTATTTAATTATGTTATAATTTTTGAACAGTCTCTATGCAGTCTCTGTTATTAAACTAAATATATATACACATATATATTATTTATATTATATATATTTATATATACCAGTCTCTATGTACAGTCTCTGTTATTGAACCAAATATATATACATATATATGTACAAATATGTACATATAATATATATGTATATATATATATATATATATATATATATACTTAGTCATTGACAAACAGCATTCTGGAACAAAGAACAATTTATCTAAGTTACATTATCTTAATCTATTTCCATGAAGAAGACTAAGGAAGACATTGGAGAGTTTAAATCAGTTCCTTTTGGGAAAAATTATAAAGCACATTCAAGTATCTTCTCACTTAGGAAGGAAGAGATACAGATAGGAACACGAAGAGCTACTTTTTAGGGAATTCGTGATAGAAGCTAGAGTAAGCAGATGTTTTTCCTGTGAATGCACTTCTTGTTACTATTTCAACCTAAAATGTATATTCCAGTATTTTCTATGCCACAATGAATTAAGCCTCAGGAGGGTCCATTATTGGAACAATACAGGAACAAAGCATACTTGATTGTAATAGTATAGAATAAAAAATATAAGAAAAAGGCAGCTATTCCAGCGGTGCCTCCAAAGAGAAAAAAAGAAAAAGGCAGCTATTCGGATATGCATTTTTTCTCCATCTGAAGAAATTTTCACTTTGAAGAATAAGACTAATATACACAAGAAGAGAGCTAAATAATTTGAGACCATTTGGTTTGCATTGAAAAGTCTTATTATATGAGGGCAGATCATAATTGTGAAGAACACACAGTTTTAAAGAGTATCCATATTATTATTATTATTATTATTATTATTATTATTATTTGGTTTTTGGGCCACACCCATTTGAGGTTCAGGGGTTACTCCTGGCTATGTGCTCAGAAATCGCCTCTGGCTTGGGGGGGACCATATGGGGCCCTGGGGGATCGAACCGCGGTTCGTTCTACACATGCACTTGCAAGGCAGACACCTTACCTCTAGCGCCACCCATATAATATTTTAAATGGAGATTTCCTCACTCTGTGTGTGTGTGTGTGTGTGTGTGTGTGTGTGTGTGTGTGTGTGTGTGTGTGTGGTGTAAGACAGATATAGAGGTGGCTCTATATTATGCTGCCATATGGTAAGGGCCTAGTAGTTTGGGACTTGGAGTCTGATCATATATGCAGTTCATTCAACATAGATGGGGAGCACAAGTTCACACAAAGTCCTGTTGGAAAAGAAGCATGGCATTCTGGGGATCAAATTTAAGATTGTACATGCTCCTTTCCTTTTAATAATTTCCAATGAATACTTCTGTATGGGACTGATTTGTCTTGCCCTTTCAAGGATGCACACAAGGCACATTGTATAAGAAGGCACTAAAAGTAACTTGATACTATGTTATTGGATAATGTATATATGTGTATATATATAGATATGAATTTTATTATTCATATGTACAAAATAAACATATTTATTATAAATAAGAATATATAATCTATACTTTATTATATTTATTAATTATATGTAACCAACAATATTTATACGTGAATATATAAAACTAAATATAGACATAAAATGACATCTGGTTAATGCTCTCAAGGAGTTAAACCCTTATATGAGGTTGCAAGTCTCTAAGTTATGAACCTGGGAGAGAAGATCTATGAAAAAATTATGTAGAAAAGAAGGGAACGGAAGTATGAGTGAGCAAGAATTAATTAAGAAATTACTCTATTTTATGGTTGAGGTATCATATGGGAAAGACTCAAATGCTGAGTTTATGAAATGAAATAGAAACTTAGAAGGGTAATGAGGTTGGACTTTTAATTATTAATAAAGTAGTCCCATGGGGTTATAGTGGCAAAAGATATTACTTCATTAAATGTGTGCTCTATAATGACTACTTTGGCATTGGCATGGAAATTAGATAAAATAGGCTGTGATAGAATAAAAGAGAACTAATATGTTATGTTTTTAAGTCTAGATGTTTACTAGAACTAGGAAAATTAAATGCATCACAATGCTTAGAAATAACCTAACTACCATGCTGTATATATTGTTACTTTAAAGTAATAATGAAACTTTGAGGTAACTATGTAAGTACAGTTAAACTACTCCAAAAATCCTAAATCCCGATAATCCTAAAAGCGTTTTCTGGTTCCATAGCCTAGAGCAAACCTATGGCACCGGTCATCGGTTCGAATCCCGGTGCCCCATATGGCCCCCCGTGCCTGCCAGGAGCAATTTCTGAGCATGGAGCCAGGAGTAACTCCTGAGCACTGCCGGGTGTGACCCAAAAAACAAAAAACAACAACAACAACAACAACAAAGACAGGCGGTGCGGCGAGAAGCGAGTGTGCTGGCATCTGTTTTGCAGCTCGTCTGGCAACAGGACCGGGCATTGGGGGCAGTTTGGGCACTCGGGCTCAAAAAGGTTATTTTATGGTTGAGGTATCATATGGGAAAGATGATGACTAATCTTTTTGAGGTAGACATTAAGTATTCACTTCTTCAGTAAATATTTTATATATTACTGTAAGATATTGTTATTGGTAAATTATTTTATTAATGTTAAAATAAATGTTAATGTTATATAACACTAAATATATTTATCATTTATTCTAATAATTTATTAATGTTAAATAATTAATAATTTTAATAATTAATGATACTTTTATTTATTTTAAAATAATAAATGTTATAGCTGTATTTTTTATTCCACTAACTCATTGGATCCTATTCCCCTAGTTCATTGGATCCTATTACAGCTTCTACTAATGATCTTGGTAAAAAATTATTTTTAAATGTTGTCATATTACTTAATAATGCAAAATAAATTTAGAGAGACATCTGAATCATAGTAAAAACTAAGTGATATATGAAATTCTATTAATTCACATAAAATTTCTTTTCTTCAGAGAAAAAACATACTTTATAACCATTATTATTTAAATTCTTATATTTAAATAAGAAGAAAAATAAATTTTCTTTCAAGATAACATATTTTACACATAATAAAACACAAAAATAATGTTTTCAGGATTTTGTAACTATTAGATATGGTTTGACATTAAAATACATCGTGCACTCAATAACACTGAGCAGAAAGCTATTAAATTTAACTGCCTTTGAACCATTTGCCAGAATAATATTAAAAAACTCTCACTACATATCAAAATAACTGTGAGAAATTAAGTAGGGTCTCTGCAAGTTTATGTGAAAATTTAAATTCTCACATTGAACTTAAGTTGATGTCATGGTTATTCAAGAAATATAATCTTCTATGTTTGGAAGATACTCCTAACGAAAGTTAATTGGGCTACTACATGAAAGTAACATATATATGTAGATATAGTGTCACTTGGTATATATTTTGATTATTGTTTGTGTTCAATAAAATATGATATGCAAATTTTTTGTTTTTTGTTTTTTGTTTTTTTTTGGTCACACCCGGCAGTACTCAGGGGTTACTCCTGGCTCCATGCTCAGAAATCGCTCCCGACTGGCACGGGGGACCATATGGGGCACTGGGATTCGAACCAATGATCTTTTGCATGAAAGGCAAACGCCTTACCGCCACGCTATCTCCCGGGCCCGTATATGCAAAATTTTAATTAAAATATTTGAAGACTGTTATGAAAATATTTACTGATTCACAGACATATTTCAAATATCTTTCAGATAAATGATATTTTTAAGGTAATTTAAGAGGAAAAATATTTTTCAGTAATAATGCATTGTGGCTATATTCGGATTTGGTGAAGGAAAGTTGATAAAGTTTATTTTGGGTTGCATATGGTAATTTTTCTCTACAGATGGTTTCTTTAGTAAGAGAATCTCCAAGGTCATTTTAATAGCTAGCATTTTTACAACAAGTATGTTGTTCTCAGTATGTGTCTTGAATCAAAAATGATGTTGGTCAAGATGACCTGAAAATCTGGTTTTTACTTGTTAAAAGATATTTTTAAATGACACAACATAGATGAGCTAAATATTCTTAGATAATTTTAATTTTTTTGGTTCTGAATAAAATAAGGCAAAGAGAAATATTCTTTTTTTACCCACACTTTTAGGAATTACTAGGAACAGTGGGAAAAATACATATCTTAACAAAAGATAACGGGGTTTGAGAAAGAAGAAACAATTTCTGCAAATAGGTGTCTGGTTTCTTTAGAGCAATTCTGCAATACCATCAAATCAACTCTTAACCAACCAATAATTGCGTCAGAACTTTATTCCAATCCATAATTCTCCTATGACTAGAAAAGAAAGTCATTCACGCACATAGTTCAGCTAAGTAAAGTTAGGCGCCAGAGTAATAGTCTAGCTGTATGTGGCTAAACCCAGTTAGATTCATAGCACTCCATATAGCTCCCAAGACAGAAAGACTGGAATGCAGAGCCAGAAGTAAGCCCTGACCAAAGTTGAGGTCACCCCCAAAACAAACGAACAGATTAATTAAACCAAGTGCTGGAAATTTTACAATTCTTTGGCTGTACTTGCCAGTGTTCTTTCAACTTTTTGTTTACTATGTTTTTAAGGGATAGAAAAAGTTTTGCCTTGTTTGGAGACTCAGAGTAATTTAATTTTTGTTAATTTTGGGGGGCCACATTCAATGACACCCAGGAGTTACTCCTGGCTATGCTCTCAGAAATTGCTCCTGCCTTTGGGGGTCCGTATGGGACACCTGGGAATTGAATTGAATCACAGTCAGTCCTAGGCAAGCTAGTGCTTGCAAGGCAGAACACCTTACCTCTAGTGCCACTGCTCCAGGGACAGTAATTTAATTTTTAAAAGTGTCTTATATTATATGATGCTAACTAATTTAAAGGAGAATTCTTTTAAAAAATCTATAAAGTAATTAAGTTAACAGAGATAAATTATTCTAAATATCTAAGGATTTTCTATTTATGTTTTATTCATTAATTCTTAATAAATGAGAGACTAAGGTTGATTTATTTCAGGCTCTGTTTAAGATTGCATTTCTGAGACTTATTAGTAGTTTAAAGATATTATCTGAGTTTCTTATTGTTTGCTCTTGAAAGCATAACATCTTCAATGCTACTCCCAAGAGAATGACAGCTCCTTACTGAATATTCTATAAGTACAATTTAGCAAACACTGTTGAGTTCCCACAATAAAGGAATTATCCATATCTTTTGGAATTTAGTGATCATGATTTTCATTTATTTGTAAAATATAGCTTATTTGCTCTCTATAATATATAACAAGATTGCCACATTAGTATTTTGCATTGAGTATTTTAAAAATTATAACTTTATTATTATATAGTTTTACTATCTAGTATAATTTCTAGTGACAGGAGCTAAAAGTTATGACATATTGTATAATATATATGTGCTGTATATGTATGTATATGTATATTTATATGCCTTAGTTCCTGGCCTATGGCATGATGCTGATTACCAATAGGATTGCTGTAGTGTAGGCCTACCCCACCCCTCAAAAAGGGGGATGCAATCCTGGCAGATACTACTGAGAAAATGTCAGTTATGCCCTACGTTACCAGTTGGTAGGATAACAACATTGAACTTATTAGACATTAATGCATAATGGAAACTAACAATGCTGAGTAGATAAAATAAAATGTGTGCCTTTGCTCCCTTGCATTAAAGCAATTCTAGCTACAATCGCTAGAATTGTTAGAACATACTCTACTTTCCCTAAGCTGCTTTTCTCAAACTGGTAAAATCTACAACAAAATTTTTCTAAGTTGGTAGAATTTACAATAGTTCCTTGGTTTGGCATTAATAAACAATGAGCTTGTATTTTGTTGATTAATAGTTTACTGGTAAAAATGATATCCAAGAGGAAGGAATAAGTATTTTTTTCTATTTTAGGTAAATGAAACTGATGACAAAGAATTTAAAAATACATATAATGTTTAGATATATCTAATGATTGTGATGACACATAATGTTTAACCATATGGCTAAAAAAACATGTCATACTTGACCTACCCAAGTTCCTACTATTGATAACTTTAGTTTAAATATGATGCAGAACTCCAAATAAAATGGGCTCAGTTTTGACAACTCTTCAGTGAGTATGGTCTCTGAATACCCACTCTTCTCCAAGTCCTAGGTCCCATCCTCCTATGGTGTAACCCTGAAGCCCCTTTCAGTGCTGCCTCATTTGGCTGGCTTGTGACATATATGTTCCGGGGTGACACCCTTATGTTCTAAGTGGTTTCTCCTAGCCATGGCTCAGAAATCACATGTGGCAGCTTCAGAGGACCATATGAGATGCCAGGGATAGAACCTGGGCAGCCACACATAAAGCAAATGATGCATCCTATTCGCATTCACTCTGGCCCAGCATGTTCGAATATTAATATAAAGAAATAATTTTATGCAAAACAAAATTAAATAAAGGTAAAGCACAAATTATAATTATAATTAATAATATGACAGGCTATACAAAAATTGTAATTCCTCTAATTTACAGGGTTATTTCAAGTAACACTATAACAAATTTTTGTTTTGTTTTGTTTTGGGGCTACACCCAATGATGCTCAGGGATTACTCATGACTATGCACTCAGAAATTGCTCCTGGGTTGCAGGACCATATGGGACAATGGGGATTAAACTGAGGTCATTCCTGTATCAGCCACGTGAAAGACAAATGCCCTACTGCTGCACTACTGCTCCGACCCCATCACTATAAGAAATTTAAAAAAAATTAAGATAGCTAAAATTTGTGTATATTTTTTGTCAACTTTTTCTTCTGGAGGCAGATAACATTTGTATTTTAAAATTAGAATTTCAAGGAACATTATGAAACCCGATTGTTTACCAATAGTAGTCATATCTGTTGAATTCTCTGAAGAGTGATTTTGAATCAGGCCAATTTACATGAAAATGCTACTGTGACAAATATATTAATAACATTATTTTACTTTAAATATATTAATTGATCATAGTTATAATTTAATACTAGTTTGATTTAGAGAATGATAAAATAGAAAAACTTAAGAAAAAACATTCACAAATGAAAAAATTCTTGAAATTTAATACATTTGACACTGCAGAGCACAAATCTTCATTATTTTTAATATAAAGTGCTCGTTTCATTACGTGTTCAAATAAATAAGAATAACTATATAATTTAACACTTATAAATAAAAATTTAACTCCATGTGAGTTACTACATCTAATCAAGTAGCTATACTTCCAGAATTAGGAATTTAGGATTAAAGAAGCATATTGTTGGTGAGTTTTTTTGGGGGGTAGGGGGACTTACTTCTGGCTTTGCATTCATGAATTCCTCCTGGTGAGACTTAAGGAACCAACCATATGGGATGCCAGAAAGCAAATGCAATCATCGTACCAGCTCTATTAACTCTTGACCTCATACTGAAAATTTTTTGTTAGTTTTAGAGCCATGACCAGCAGTACTCAGGGCATTCTCCTGGCTTTGTACTTAAGGGTTACTCCTGAAAATTCTCAGGGATCATATAGCACTGGGAATTGAACGTGGGCTGTGTGCAATGTAAGCATCCTGCCCACTGTACTTTTCTGATCCCTAAGAATGCATTTGAAAGTCAAACAATGTCAATTTTTTTTTTTGCAACTTTGTAACTTCAATTTTTCCCTTCACAAATTTAGAATGAATCTTTGGTTTAGAAAAAGTTAAATATATATTAATCTAAATCTACAGTTTAGAAAATGTGACAAGTTCTCCCTAGGAGGAACTACCATTTTATTGACATAGCATTATTAGCCCAAGATAGAAATTTAAAACCACTTTATTATATTTGAAACTGGACCCAGGATCAGATAGTATCAATTAGTGTAGCCTGTTCAATGGAGACATCTTTAAGCTCAAATTATTTTTATCTTCATTATCATACTAACACATATACACACATTACACCACTCTAATAATGTTCAAAACTTGTGCTTTAGTCTGTGTCGGTGAACATCTTAGCCATCCTAAGTTGTTTTATTTTTTTGTCTATAAAACTCACTTCTGTTCAGTTACTATTTTGATTTTTTATTGCATTTATAGCAACAGACCCTAATTAAAATAAAATACAATAAAAAGACAGAATTTGGATTACTGTCAGAACAAAAAATCTCCAATGAGAGGTATTCTTTTATCAAAAATATAATAGAAAAAAAACCCTCAACTAACATTCATCAAGGTTCATCTCCCTAAGGAATCTTAAATGTGTTGGCTCTTGGGCAACTTCTATCAGACTTATACAAAACCAGATTTTTCCAACATCTGTGAAATAAAAACTGAAGATGCCCAATCAATCACAAGCAACTTACTATTTACCTTATGAGCAAAGATTTGCATTTAGAATGTGGGCTCATTGGGGACATATGTTCTTTTTGTTACAGTCTTTTAAAACTC
>PVKC010039730.1:0-12481 GCA_004027635.1 Crocidura indochinensis | reverse complement strand
AAGCTCCCTGAATCTTTGTAGCCTACCCCACCCCTTCCCTCCATCCTTCCCACATCCTTCTCTTCCCAAGCATAAAGACAGACAGACGAGACTTTTAATTTGACTAGCATAGGCCTGAATGCTTTCTATGAAATGCATTTGGAGAGAGAAGAGAGAAATGGATCTGGAGTTGTAGCAAACAAAAATGCATAAAACTGGAGGGAGGAGGAAAGGGTTTTTAATTTTTTCTGTTAATGGCAGAACAACAAATGCTTTCTACATTGTAAATGGAAGAAACTGGATTTCTCATTAGGCATCCCAATTTAAAAGCCTCACGTACCCCCTCTGTGCAGTATCTTTAAAAGATGCTGTTAATGTCATGGAGACCAAAAAGGTATTAAAGAGCAACCTACAATGCAGCTTCCTATTCCTTTTCTTTTCCTGGGGGCTTTTATAGTGGTTTCCAAATTACCTAAAGTTCATTAAAAGACTAAAAGGAAAAATTTAACAGAGCTGAATTAAAATGAGTTTTCCCTATTAGCTTGACAATAAGGAAAAAGAAAGTAGGAGAGAAAGGGAAGAAAGAACAAACTTCTCCCTTTGCCATTTCTTGAGATTTAATATGAATTATTCCATACAAGTCCCTAGGCTAGAGGATCTATTTAAAGATGCCTGGCAGCATAAAGAGAGAGGGTAAAAATACAAGCACTCTTTTGTTCATCAAAGGTTTTCTTTGGGAGGACATTAAGAGCATTCCTATTTTCCTGTCTGCCCCTGCTGGTGGCACCATTCCAGCTGGTAGTACCCACTCCTCACCCATCAGATCAGCAACTAAGAACATCCATGATACAAGGAGGAAACAATGGGTGGGAAATCCTTCTGAAACCTTTATCTGTGGCTAGGAAAAGTAAGGGAGCGTGATCATTTTGCTGTGCAGGTTACTTGCTACAAATTCACACACCCACACATTTGAGTTTTTGAGGAAGCCTCGCTGATATCATTGTTTCTAATGCCAGCTGCTTTTACATTTACACCACGTTTCCCCCTTATGTTTCTAGCAATAATTTTCATGACAACATTCATGCTTTCCTACCTCTTCATCAGAGGGTCTCGGAGTTTCATGCGTGAACATATATTGCTGAACGTCACACCCCCAGACTCATTTTCAATAGTTAGACTATAACACCCTGAATGGGGTTCATAGCCTGGAACAATTACTTTCTTGTTTGAAAGAGTGCTGACTCAGAAAATTAAAAGAATGGGTGACTTCAGCTGGAAATATATCTCCCCCAGTGCTTATAATAAGAAATTCATCCAATTTGGGGCTGGTTTGCCCTCATGTAAAAATTTAAACATGAACATTGATTAGCATTTCACTTAACTTTGGTTTTATAAGATTCCTTGAAAGTATATATTTCTTTATCTTTCTACAACTAGATTTTTTTCATACAATTTTATTTCTTCCAGGATCTCAGTCCCATTTTATCTTTTAAACTTTGATCTAACCAATTGCAGTATCATTAAAAATTGGAAGAACAGCAGGTTCAGACATTGAGGAAAGTTGATGATCTGACAGAAAATGCTCAGGAGTGGTATCCCTACATCATTATGATCTAATAATAACTCTAAGCATGAAGTTTCTTTCTATAGTATCATCAATAAGGAATAAAAATAGAAAAAGAGAAGCTACTAGAAGGAACAAAATAGGAGAAAAGATTATTATTATTTTTCAAAATAACTTATTAATTTAAGCACCATGGTTACAAACATGCTTGTAGTTTGGTTTCAGTCATAAAATATACACTCTCCTTTAATAGTGAAACATTCCAGCCACTGATGTCCCCAGTTTTCCTCCTTTCCCACCCCCTGCCTGTTTTTGAGATAGGCATTCTAATTTTTTCTCACACTATCATTGTCATGGTAGCTGTTAGTGTCCTTATTTCTCTAACTAAGCAGTGCTTCTCAAATAGTGGGGCGCCCTCCCTGGGGGCGGGGGTCAAAGCTCCGTAAAGGGGGATGCGTTTGACCTCGACAAACACTTTCATGACAAGCTAAGCCCCGTGTTTATGACTCTGTATGTCTCTGGAGCTGAGAGTTGTTGTATCCTGCTTCAAACCCGTCTTCGAAAAGCTATGCATTGCAAAACGTGCTCATTGTAGCCATTAATCCAGACATCACCTCTGATTAAAAAACTCAACTCAAAATATTTTATATATTTTTGTTTTACAGGTTAAAGTTTTTAAAATAAAGATACTATTTGCAGTTGTGCGGGGGTGGGGGATGTTTTCTTCTTCCTAGGGAGGCATGACAGAAGATAATTGAGAAGCAATGAACTAAGTTCACTTTTTTGTGGTAAGCTTTATACCATAGACTGGTCATTCTGGCCCTCATTTCTACTGTCTCTTGATATTAATACTATACTGTATTTTATTTTTTCTTAGATCCCAGAGATGACTGAGACTATTCTGTGTCTTTATCCCTATTACTTGGATTATTTTTTTGTTCAAAATCTTCTGCTACAGATTTTTACTTACAAAAACTTCAAAAGTTGTTGTGTTCCTTAATTTCACTTATACCATCTCAGTATAAGGGGTTGTAGTTTTGAAGCTACCCTTTTTATTTGACGTTAGAAAGGAAGGTCACATCTGTAAGTGAAAAAATATTACCATCCTCAACTGTAAGTAAAATATAGATGCAGATATTCCTCACATGGACAAGGCCAATCAATGAAATCCAATCAAAATTCAAATTTACTTAAGAAAACAAGGTGATAATTTAGTATATAATTTGTTCCAAATTGTAAAAGATTACTCTCTCTAGGAATTTAATTTTTTCTTTTGAGGGTTGAACTCTAAAGGCTGTAGGAGAGAGTTTTTAAGAGGACAATTGACTATCAAAGACGTAGTTGCTATGTGGAGAGATTGCAGCAAAGCAAAACAGAAATGGAAAACATATAATCCAATAAGTTTAGTTATTAACAATATATGGAAACAATTTATATGATTTTTGTCTTGATATATGTCTGTGTCCATAAATTTTCTGCATTATCGCAAGAATGAATTCAGAATTCAAATATGATGATTGGGCCAAAAGGGTAAATTGAACAGAGAATGTAAAGACTGATTTGTGCCCATTATGTTTCATTATAACTAAGGACTCTACAGCTACTGTGTGGGTAAGAGTAATGAAATAAGTTTGTAAACAATTTATTGTCAGTCAGTGTATTTGTCTCCAGGGTTTAAAGTACTCCAAACTGACTTTGGCCACTTCTCTTCTCCTAAGGTCTTTTCTGATCCTAGGAGTCTTGTGACAAAGACAGTGCCAAATTATCAGTACCAAGATCTCCAGAACACCTGCCCATCCTTTCTTTTCTACAGGGTAGAGTATGAGTTCATTTGCTTTGACAGCACAGTTTACTCAGGGTTGTACATCTCAGAACTATCTTGCTGTTTTTCCAAAGTTACTTTGTAAAGATGTAAAGTATCTAATTTCTTACATGAAGTTCCATTTCTAGGAGGGATGCATGAGGTGAAAGGAATCTTCACTTTTTGAAACTATTCTCTTTGAAATCATTAAAAGGACAGTGGTAGGTTTATCAAAAATATTCTGTCTCCACCATTTTATCTGTGACTTCCTTTATATTTTATTCTATATTGATAAAAGAATGGAAGAGAACACTATGTCTAGGACCATTGTTAGTTTGTGGACCTGCAGAAAGACCACCCCTAAGCATTTTCTGACAACCTGTCACCACATCAGTCAGTCCTTAGTGGGCAGGTTAGATTTACAAAAATAACCCAGCAGAGGAAAAGGCTCAAAATATAGTGCCTTTTGACACATGGATAATCAAACATGGTCGTTTCCATTTTATGCTAAGTTTGTATACTAAAAGCCAGTTATGTCAACCATTAATAATTGAGAATAAATCTTTTCTTAGACATTATAGAGTGCACAGAATATCAGAAGAGTATCCAAGACCCATTCCCAATGCGAAAGTCCTAGGGTTCTGAATGTATCACTCCTGGAACAGAAGTTCCTCAGATATTTTACCAACCAGAGTCCCTTACTCTTTTTTTAAATTTTTTTTACAAGTGACCTCCTTACTCTTGACTACTCAAACTCTATTCATTGTACATTTTTTGAGAATCCATATTTTTAAAAAATGCTTTATTTTTTTATTCTGAACCATATTACATTAAAATTCTCATTAGGGCATGGGGATCTGTGATTCAAGCTCAGATTAGGAATCAAAAAGGGGTCAGGTGGCTTGAACTTGGTCTATAGCATCACCATAAAATAAAAGATCTCTAATTTGAGAATGATTTATTACAGTTTGCCTTTCTCCCATGGCCATTTATTGGAGACTGAATAAAACCCCTAAAAATTTCAAAACCACTTCAAGAGAAATGTGAGCTGGTTGGTTCAATATCCTCCCACACTAATTCCTATTATAAACCACATATTATTAATTTATAAGACACATTTAGTACATTGCAAGCATTAATGTAAGCTAAAAACTATTTTTATTTTGGGCCACCAATATTGCCTTAATAATAGGGAAGTTCTTATAAACTAGCCTTTAGTGTTATTTGGACATATATGTACTATTTAAATTTTTGAGTGAGGAAAGGACTCTTCTTGGGAAATAGGTAGCCTAAAGCAGGTGCTTCTCATTGAGAAGAAAATGTTAGAAATTCATAGAACCATAGCAGCTTCTAGATCAATTCATCAATTTTGTAGATGAGGAAAATAAGTCCTAGAGACGGCAAGTGACTTCCTCAAAATTCTGCAGCCTTTAATGAGCTCGTAGTGTTCAGAGCTGGAGACTCTTCAGACTAACCTCCCACATTAGGTACCCCTTGGTTTCTGAATACATTAGAATAGTTAGTTATCCACTATTTTAACAAACAAGTGAAAACAAAGGGATATTGGAAACTTTCAATATAGGCTTAAAAGAATTTGGGTAGGAAGAGATCAAAGTTGTAGGTAAGTGAGTTTGAATAATAGTGAAAGGTTTCTGTGGATTTTCTGAAAATCAGCATTGCAAGATTTAGTCCATCTCAAGGTCAAGTCCTTCCATACTCATCCTTTCCCAGATAGGATGCACACACAAGTGGGGCCACTTGACAGTTTCTCATTTCTCATTCTCAGAAATGCTTCTATTTCTAGTCTTCCTGAAACTGAAAGGAACATATTCATTACCTAAACAATGTGATTATATTTTGTTTCTTGTTTGAGCTACATATCTGCTTTCCTTTTGATTCTACTGTATCTTCTTGTGCCACCATAGCTGCTAAGCTTAGCCATACTTGGCAAGCAATGGAAGCTAGAAGAACACAGAGTCCTATCACAGAAATGGAGGACTGTTATTTTACCACAAGGACATTGTATTTTATCTCCAAATGTGGAACTACGGGAACAGGCATTGTTAGACACATTGAAATGTATTCAACACTAACTCTAGACACTGGCTCTAGACACTGCCATATGACTAGAGCCACTTCTTTTCAACTGACCTTGTGATTTCAATGATTGAAGATAACTTGAAGATAACTTCCCATAATTGAAATCAATATTCTTTTTTAGTAACATTTTTACCTCTGCAGCACAGGACAAACCCATAATCTGCAGAATAAAGGGTTAGGGGGCTTTTTGGATATCGACTCAGGGATTGTTTTTGGGTATATTTATTTAAACTCCTTGATTACAAATATGATTGTAGTTGGGTTTCAGTCATGTAAAGAACAACCCCCTTCACAAGTGCAACAGTCCCATCACCAATGTCCTCCCAAGTCTCCCTCCTCCTTACCCCATTCCCGCCTGTACTCTAGACAGGATCTCTACTTCCCTCATTCATTTTATGATAGTTCTCAGTGTAGTTCTTTCTCTAACTGCGCTCATCACTCTTTGTGGTGAGCTTCCTGTCGTGAGCTGAACTGTCCAGCCCTCCTCTTTTTGTCTCTGAGAATTATTGCAAAAATGTCTTTTATTTTTCTTAAAACTCATAGAGGAGTGAGACTATTCTGCGTCTATCTCTCCCTCTGACTTATTTCACTCAGCATAATAGATTCCATGTATATACATGGATAGGAAAATTTCATGACTTCATCTCTTCTCATGGCTGCATAACATTCCATTGTGTATATGTACCACAGTTACTTTAGCCATTCATCTGGTGAAGGGCATCGTGGTTGTTTCCAGAGTCTGGCTATTCTAAATAGTGATGCAATGAATATAGGTGTGAGGAAGGGATTTTTGTAATGTATTTTTGTGTTCCTGGGGTATATTTCTAGGAATGGTATAGCTGAATCATATTGGATCTCAATTTCCAGTTTTTGGAGGAATCTCGATTTTGTTTTCCATAATGGTTGAACTAGAAGGTATTCCCACCAGCAGTGAATAAGAGTTCCTTTCTCTCCACATCCCCGCCAGCACTGCTTGTTCTCATTCTTTGTGATGTGTGCCAATCTCTGTGCTGTGAAATGGTACCTCAGAGTTGTTTTGATTTGCATCTCCTTGATGATTAGTGATTCAGTGCATTTTTTCATGTGCCTTTTGGCCGTTTGTATTTCTTCTTTAACCAAGTGTCTGTTCATTTCTTCTCACCATTTTTTGATGGGATAGATGTTTTTTTCCTGTACAGTTCCATCAGTACCTTGTATATTTTGGAGATTAGCCCCTTATCTGATGGGTATTGGATGAATAGTTTCTTCCACTCAGTGGGTGGCTCTTGTATCCTAGGCACTATGTTCTTTGAGGTGCAGAAGCTTCTCAGCTTAATACATTACCATCTGTTTATCTTTGCTTCCACCTGCTTGGAGAGTGCTGTTTCCTTCTTAAAGATGCCTTAGTCTCAATGTCATGAAGTGTTTTACCTATGTATTGTTCTATATACCTCTGGATCAATTCAGGTATAGCTTTTTGGCTGCTTCTTGGCTGTCATAATGGACCCATGTACAAAATCAATCAATGACAGTAAAGAATGTTTCATAAAATTCAGGTGCTATTTACAGTTATATAATAAGAGTCTCAGGAAGTAATATCTAACTTGTTTTCCAAGTCATCTAGTGAATAGATTCAATTGGAATGCTTTGAGGAACTATTTACCACTGCAGACTCTCAGAGTAGACCTAGAATTTCTTACTTGTATAATCCTAGTATGTGAAGTGTTATCCAGTGGAAATGTTTCATCCATATTTTTATCTTTGTTATAAAATTTATTTGAGAAGAGGCTGGAGGGATAGCATGGAGGCAAGGCATTTGTCTTGCATGTAGAAGGACGATGGTTCGAACCCTGGCATCACATATGGTCCCCCAGATCCTGCCAGAAGCGATTTCTGAGCTTAGAGCCAGGAATAACCCCTGAGAGCTGCCGGATGTGACCCAAAACAAAACAAAACAAAAAATTTTTTGAGAAGGCTCTGTTTTTTTCATCTTAATCTTACTCATGCTTGATATAAGTGTTTAAAATTATAACAAACATAAAATAATTCTGTTATATTGATACCATTCCAAAGTTATTTTATGTTGTCTGCTTAACTTATCTTAGAAATTAGGCAATAAATTATTTAATAAATTACTTGTTAGTGGAGTTCAAGGGTGTGCCAAAAAGTTATTTAGGAAAACAGCATGTCAAGATGTTTTGCTTAGAGGTATAGTAAACTGGACAGGATATTAGGGTAGAGTGTACCTGTGATCTCTTCTGTTTCTTGATCTTGTCTTTTGGAAAAGAAGAAAAAGCATATCAGAGTTATTAGTGAACATATAATCAATAAACATTTGAAGAAAAGCCACAGTTATAAATATTTGTATGTATTAGTGAAACAAATTTTCTAGAGGGGAAATTGAGTTACTGGTGAATATCCTGCCTTTCCTGGCAAGGAAGGCAAGCAAATAGGCATTTATGGCATTTGTTACTTATCTTAGTCTGTAGCTGGTAACTTGTATGAAATGAGCATTCTGTCCTCTGCTATGAGGATGGTTACACCACAAGTGAGTGGATTTTGGGGCACAGAATCATATTTCACCCACCAAGTAAGCTGGGACACTGTAAGTACTGGTATATTATCCTGTTGAGGATAACATGTGGGCAAATCTGAGCATCACTTAGTTGTTCTTTTCCAAGGTATTGTTTGGAGGGTAGCTTCAAAGTAGGGTATGAGGACTACATGTCTCTTCAGTAACTTACCATTGTTACTATTATAATGTGGTCTCTGTATATCAACCAAGTTTATGCCTCAGAGTTCATACCTGTGCATATGACAGCTCTTATACTATTGAGTTAAGGAAGAGTTCTTTTCTCATTCAATTGAGTTACCATTTGATTTTGTATTCATTTGCTTTAAAATGAAAAAAAAATTAGAATTAATTTAACTTGAAGAAAACTATATAATCTATAAACATCATATCATAAAATGGGGTTATCAACTAATGTAAATTTTCCTTATTCTTTATTTTCCTTTCTTTATGAACACACACACATACACTGTGTACATTCTTAGCAATTTGTACTCCAACCAGTTCACTGTTAAGAGAAACCCACCTGTTGTCACTCTTTAATTAAACACTATACTTATTTATTTTTCTACACAATGATTTTATTTGAATACTTAAGACAAAAATCTCCATGTTGTTTTTCAAAATTCTTACATTTTTGTTTAGAGGATTTGATGAATTCAATGATACATTTGTGCTGCTGCTTAAATTCTTATTCAGTCTAGTTTAATGTAAAAAATGAGCAAAAACGATTATGCTTTATGAGTATGTTGAAGTAGGTTGAGTAGGGTGTTTGCATTGCCCCCCAACAATCAGGGTTCAATCCCTGACATCCATAGGGTCCCCAGAGCCTGCCAAAAAGCGATTTCTGAGCTCAGAACCAGAAATAATCCCTGAGCATTTCTAGATGTGGTCCAAAAACAAACAAAAATTAAAAAATATATAGAGAAGTGAGTAGGTGGGAGGGAAACTGGGCATTGATAGCAGGAAAAGTGTACTGGTGAGAAGGGTGGTGTATGTAATATGACAGAAACTCAATCATGAATAATTTTGTAAGCACAGTGTTTAAGTAATTATAATAAAAATGATTAAAAAGTATTTCTAACAAAATAAAAATGAACTTAATATTAAATGAAGTATAATAAATTAAATTAATATTTCTAAACTGATTTTTAAAACTATAATACATCCATAAGTTCAAAATACTACAAATAAAACAGGTTCACAATAAAAAGTCTATTACAGCTGCCACCAAATTACCATAACTAATTGTATTAGTTTTTTGAGTGCCTTTGCAGAGATTTGTTATGAGAAGAAGGTAAATCAGTGCTATATATATTTGTTTCATTTTGTTTTTCGGGTCACATCAACTTTACTCAAGCCTACTTCTGAATCTGTGATTAGGGGTCACTCATGATGAACTTGGGAGACTATAGCAGGTGCCTGGGATTGATCCCTGGTTTGATGCATACAAAATAAACTCTTTACTAGCTATACTATTCATATCACCTTGTGTTTCAGTGAAATCAATTGACAGGGTCTTTGTATATTTTATATAGCAATATAGTGGCCCATGCCATAATAATGATATAGCATATTTTACCAGAACCCTCAATGATAGATATTTTGTGATACACTGATATTTCTAATTTTATGCCACAGCAACAAATATTGATGTGAGTGATCAAATATTTGTGAGATTTTACATGTAAGATAATTCTGAGAAGTGGAACTTTGGGGTCTAAATTACAAATATTTGCGGTTTCAATATATATTGCCAAATTGGCCTCTATAGAACTTTACAAATTTATATTATACTATCTTGTCAAAAGGGTATGTGAGGAAACTTTGCAACCTTTGTAAATGTGGTCTAAGTAGTTTCATTTTCATTTCACTTAAATGACCAAGTGTGTTCACATTTGTCTGTGTTTTGTTTTCTACATAGCAACAAATACAACCTCATATAGACATATGTAAGGTATTGCTATGGATGCCTTTGCTTGCTTTTAGTATTGAACTATGCATTTTTCCCCATTTACTTTGCTCATATGGCCATATATCCTGGTTTCTAGCAATGGATCGGAAGGGCCAGAACTTATCTATTTTTTTCGGCTATCCATTTGCTATTGCTCCTTTGGGATATATATGTGAATTGGAATAGTGAAAGAAGAAATTCATAAATCCACTTCCTGTGATGAAAACTATAATATAATATATGAACTATATAATAACTTGGGATATTTTACTAATATGAAAAGTAATTTAAAAAGGTCAGGAATAATGTAGCTGTCAAACATAGAAATCTCTGGATCTTTTAACTAACGTTTTGAGGAATTTCATTGAAATGACATAGGAAAATGTAAAATATTCATCTGAAACAACAGCAACAATAAAATATGTGTTTGTTTATTATTTTCCAAGATGGAACTTTAGAGTGAGATGAGGTCAATTTTAGTGAGATATTGCTATTACCACGTCCATCACAGGAAAAAATTTTAAATGTTGAATGAAAATATGGTGACTCAATTTTAAGTTTATCTTTTTTATGCGTATATAATGAGCACTAAATCTATAATTCGTAAATGGTATAACTTAGAGCAACAGTGGTCTGTACCCTTTTTTCCTTCCAACTCTCCTAGTCTATATATAAGAAAACTGAACTTGGAACAGTTTAAATGACTTGTACAAGGTTCCCTAAGTAAGGTATGGTGATGTTATTCTAAGTGGGTTTTCTCATTGCTTGTTTTTATTTTCCTGAAAAATTTATAGGATAGAACTTTCTGAAACATACTCTGAGGTTCTGACATTAGAGATATTTTCTACTCTGTAATAGTTCTACACCACATGCCTTTTGCTCTTGAGGATCCCCCATCCCAGACTTGCAAAGGATTATTCTGAGGCTAAATGTGTCTAATGCCACTAGACCCAATTACTTTTGCCTTAACAGTTTGCTGTTAAAGCAAAATATATTGACTTATGTGACTTGAATCTTGACCTGTTTATTCAAATAGTCTATTAGTAGGAAGTTAAAGAATTTATATTGTGAAAAAATGATAAAATTTGATTTTAAGTAACTTTGAAAGTTTTCCCAAAACTTTAATAATGATGCCTCTTTATGTTTAATGTATGTTCCTTTAAAGTTTTCTCAAAATCAAAAATAGCTTTGATGCTGTCTTCTGATGTGACAAAAAGAATTGGTTTTGGTCATGCTTGTAGAGTTAGTGAGGTGGTCTGTAGATCTCATTGTTTTGACCAAAAGGTATGTTTAAAAGAACAACATAAATTTTGAGGAAATAAATATAGCATGATACCATTTTAATGATAAGTTTCCACTTCAGTTACTTTTCAAATTATACCACATGCAAAGGTTTTGCAGTAGTAAACTGTGTTGGAAAATACATATGTGTTGTCTTAACCACACTAGAATCCAGTGAGCATATAATGTGTATTTTAGATACAGATTGTCTTTGAGGCTGGGTGGCATAGGACTAAAAACAAAAACAGGATTAGATCATAATACAAAAGTGGAAAACTAGATGATTGGGTGGATATGAACCTGAAAATGGAAAATATGGTTCCCATTGGGGCATGATCTGTGTTCATTAGTGCTGAACTGTCTCCTCTTTAACCAGAAAGCTGACATTGAAGCCAAAGTTTATTGAAAGATTGAGGACACTCTCCTATCCCCACCAGCAGGGAGAAGGATGAGACCACCAAAAACAGTTGTTACCAGAATCATATGTTTGATTTTTATATTGAGTTCAAATACTTCTTGCACCTAGGAACTCCAGCAATTAAAGTGCTTCTATTAAACCATCGGGTCTACCTCCAGACCGTTATAAATATGTAGTATAAGTTATGGGATGAGGTAAGGTGGAATAAATGTCTTTTTTTTTAACCAGAAACTGTATTCTTCACTAGCAATGAAAATGGTAAATTCTACTCAATACCTCTTGGGTTCCATTGTTGTCTCTGGGCAAATGTATCTGGAGAAAATAATTTCTGTTTCCATTCCAGCTGTGTAGCAGATACTCTGATGATGGATTGCAATTGTAAGGAATAAGACAAACGTCCGCATACAAAGGACAATGACAGCCAGAAAGCTTCACTTGGATCCTGCCCTTTCCTTGAAAGGAACTGGATCATAGGAGGTGGAGCATTTCCAGTTTTTAGTACTCTGCCTCCCTCTGCTGTTCTTCTTGAAAACTTTTTCCTTACAACAATGAGAAATCATGTACTTGCTGCATCCTTTTCTATGCTCTCCCTGCTGGCACTAATGGGAGATACAGACAGCTCCTTGATGTTGGAAACGGACCCTCGGCGATGCATGAGGCACCATTATGTTGATTCAATCAGTCACCCGTTGTACAAGTGTAGCTCAAAGGTAAGACCTGTGAAGGTAACATTGCTTTTACAGGAGACAAGAAGCCATATTTCTCTTCAAAAGTTGGAGAACTATGACTACAGCATTTATGACAGTATCATGCTTTTACGGTTTCACATCATC
>PVKC010039729.1:0-12483 GCA_004027635.1 Crocidura indochinensis | reverse complement strand
CTTCCTTCCTTTCTTTCTTTTTTCTTTTCTTTTTTTTTTTGTGGTTGGGCCATACACAGTGACGCTCAGGGGTTACTCAGTGTTATGGGACGCTGGGGATTGAACCAAGGTCGATACTGGGTCAGCCATGTGCAAGGCAAATGCCCTACAACTGTGCTATTGCTCAGACACTTTCTTCCATTTTCTTTACAAATAGTGGTAATTTGTCATTTTCTTTTCTAATTTTAAACCCAATCTATTAATCTAATTGCTGTGTCTATAATTAATACCATGTTGAATAATGATAACAGTAGCAAGTGTGGCAAAATTTTTGTCTAATCCTAAATTTTTGTTGCTGGATTTTTTTTTTATGTGGACTTTAATCCATCCAGGTAAATTTTTCTAGTACCATTTCGGTGAGATTTTATCACAAATAGCTAGTGAATGTCGTCAAATATTTTCTCTCTCTATATATATATATATCCATATATTAACAACCCATATGGTTTATATATTTCATTTTGTTAATATAGTATATTACACAAAGTGATTTCTGTATCTTTGACCATACTTCATTCCTGGAATAAAACCCATGGTGTAACTATTTTAATATAATATTGAATTTTGTTTGCTAAGATTTTTATTGAGGTTCTTTGCATCTTATCTCATCAGGGATATTGGTCTATAAAGTTCCTTTTATTCATGTCTCTGGCTGTTTTGAATTTCACATTAATATTGGCCTCCGGGAATTTGAACAATTTTTTAGTGTTTTTGAAATAGCTTGAGATACATAGGTCACATTTTTAGTACTTGATTGGACACACTCAAAGTTGTCTAGAATTTACAAACTATAAAGAACACTTTGATGAATGTTTTAATCATTTTCATTCCATTTTCTTACTTATATTGACCTTTTCAAATTTTCTTTTTCTGATCAGTCTTAGGAAAATTTTTGTTCTAAAATTTATTTTATTTTGGTTAGAATATCTAATTACTGTGAGAAAGTGGTTCATAGTTCATATGATCCTTTCTATTTCTATGCTATTTCTGTTCTACTATAACTTCTCCCATTTTGTTTTTGATCAAATTTAATATTTTTTCTTTTATATTTTCTGTGAGTCTAAGAGTCTACAAAAGACTTTACAATCTTGTTTATTTTTTATAGAATAATCTGTAGGTTTTATTGATCTTTTGCATTGCTTTCTTAGTTTCTAATTCCCGTATGTCCACTCTAATTTTTATTATTGTCTTCCATCTAATGACTTGGGGTTTCATTTCTCCTAGTTTCATCTAATGACTTGGGGTTTCATTTCTCCTAGTTTCAATATCTGTGAGGTTCTATGGTTTATTTGAGTTTCATCTTTATTTCTTGATATAAACCAATAGAGTTATGATCTTCTCTTCCCTTATGGCAATGATTTTGTTGTGTCTTCTATGTTCTTAGAGCTCATATTTTTCTTCTCATTAGTTTCCAGAAATTATTTTATTTCTTTTTCAAAAAATTTTCTTCTTTTCCAATGATATTTAACTATCATGTTTCCTTGTCTCCAAATGATTACGTTTTCACTGCATTTCTTTTAATGTTTGTTTTCTAGTTTTAAATCATTGTTAAGTAAAAATATTTGATACAATCTCAATGTGCACCAACATGTGGTGAACAGTGTACACCATAGACAATGAAGTGTATTCATCTTTTTGTAGAGATAAAAACCCTCTAAATGTCTGTTAAGTCCTGCTCTTCCATACCTTTAATCATACTTCCTTACTGATTATCTCTTTATTTGATTTCTGGTGGTTAGGAATGGTGCTACAATAGCCTGCTGTTTTGCTGCTGCCACTATCTCCCTTCCAACATGCTTATAGTTGCTTTATATAGTTTGATGTCCCTTCATTTAGTGAATACATGTTAGAGTATAAACTTTTAATGTAGTATTGATATATATCATATATATGATATATAAGTATTCTTATTACTGTTTCATTTTGAATTCTATTTTGCTTGATATAATAATGACTATCCCTGATTTTTTAACAATAAAAGACATTTTTTTTTATTTTTGGGTCACACCCGGCAGTGCTCAGGAGTTACTCCTGGCTCCATGCTCAGAAATTGCTCCTGGCAGACACGGGGGACCATATGGGGCACCGGGATTCAAACCGATGACCTTTTGCATGACAGGCAAACGCCTTACCTCCATGCTATCTCTCGGGCCCCAATAAAAGACATTTTTAAACAACATTTTTCTCTATGACACTTTCTAATGTTTTTCTGTTTAAGTCCTGTTTAAGTCCATTCAGATCACAAACTGCTGTCAGCATTTCATACCCAGTCTGTTGCCCTCTAATTCTGAGTGAAAACCTTATTTGAAATGAGATCAATCATTCAAAGGAGATTTTCAGACTTGATTTTCACTTAGTTTCTGAATGACTATTGCTACACTCCCTGAATTAAGATAGTTGTTCTTGCTCATCTATGTTTACATGAAAATTGTAAAATAATTTATATATAATTTATAGATGTTTTTATTTTCTATAAATTTCTATGTTTTATAAATGACAAACTTAAGGAAATGGGAATTTGTGTCATGTCAGAGACTGAAAGCTTTATCACAGAAATTCAATAGCATAAATCTGCATCTCAGCTTTCAGAACTTAAGCTAAGAAACAAAGAAATTACCTACAATGCTTATTTTTGAAAAAGTTCCTCATAGTGTTTTAACTATTATCTATTAGATCAAAAAGTCATTTTTTAATTCAAAGATTAATTAGTAGGAGTAGTAGTGTAGATTCCTCTGCCTACAGCATTATTACAGGAATAATATACATTTTGGACAAAATTAATTTAAATGATTTAGAACTATTATTTACTGTTATGTGTTTAAAAGTATTATTTTTGTTTGTGTGGGGTGATGGTTTTTGAAACATTTGATGCTTAGGAATTACTTTGGAATCTGTGCTCAAGGATCATTCCTGATGGATTTAAAGGAATTTATGAAAGGCCACAGATTAAATCTGGGTTAACTGAATGTAAAGCAATGCCCTACCCTATGTTTTACTCCACAGGCCCAAGAAATCTCTTTTTGGAAAAAAAAAAATTAAAGCACTGTGATTTACAAAGTTATCCATAGTTGAATTTTAAACAAACAATATCTCAATACCCATCCTACTGCCAGTGTCAACGTTGCTTCACCAGGTTCTCAAGTTCCCTCCCTCCTATACCGAACCTCCTGTCAGCCTGCCATCTAAAATAGGCATCATTTTAAGTTTAATTGTTAAAATTTGGCTATCATGACTTGCACACACTTAACACCTAACTCCTGCTATCTTTCATCTATCTTTCTTCCCTTCCTCTCTACTATTTCTTTCCTTCTACTTGTATGTGGATTCAATGTTCAGTTGAGTATCCACCCTTTAAACCATTCCATATTTTTTATCCAGTTATTCTAAATACCATTCCTACTTTCATTTTTTGGTCTTTTTTTGTTGTTGTTGTTTTGTTCTTTTGGGTGACACTCGGCAGCACTCAGGGGCTACTCCTGGCTCTATGCTCAGAAATCACCCTTGGCAGGCACAGGGGACCATATGGGATGTCGGATTTGAATTACTGTCCTTCTGCATGAAAGGCAAAAAGCCTTACCTCCATGCTATCTCTTCGGTCCCAGCATTCCTACTTTCAAAGATTAAATTTGATATAGATTAAAGCATACATAGTTACAAAAATGTAGAACATTTAGTTATAATTTTCAATTATTTTATGCTTGCTCACCTAGGTTTTGGGAAAATACATATATCTAAGATCAAGGAAATTACTGTAGTTGAAAAGCAGTATGTCTTAACAATGAATGTTAATGAGTACCTAAATTTTCATATCCATACTAACATCTACACGGGTGTTTCATTTGGAAGTTTCGTAGCTTAGCAACATACAAATCAGGCACAATTTTTATTTATACATTTGGGTAACTCATATCTAAACTCTGGGTTTGCAATATCCAACAAGAAAGTTCATGCTAATTTGATTATTTCATCATCATCCTTGTCAAATTAAGTTAGCATGTTATTATGTGCTATTATTAAAAGAATAGAATGCATTTATTTGTGTGTGTGTGTGTGTGTGTGTGTGTGTGTGTGTGTGCGTGTGTGATTTGAGAGCCTTAGCAGGTGTGGCTCAGAGTTTACTCCTGGCTTTGAATTCAGATATCACTCATTTTAGACCAAGGAAACCATATGAGGTACCCAGGACTAAAACAAGTTGGCTACACACACAAGGCAAGTGTTCTTCCCACTATCTTTCCAACCCAATTAGAATAAATTCCTAATTTTACATTAGGAAAAAAATGTTGAATCCAAGAGAAATGGGAAGAGGAGTCTTAATAAATCATACACTGAGTTGCTAGTTATTTTTGTATAGAAAGCAAATTGGTTTTATTGAGTAAACATTGATGTTTTGTTTTGATTTCCATGAGAGTAATAATTGTAGATAGGTGCAAGTAGTCTATAATTCCTCCCTGTTTTCTTCTTTTGTCATAAATTGTGTTTACTGAACTTATTATCTTAGTGTAAAATTCTGTGTTTTTTTTTCTACTATGACTTGCCCTGAGAAATGTACCAGGTATTTTAATTTGTCAAGGCATTACTGACATTTGTCAAGGCATTATTGCTTCGTAGTTTTGTTATTTTTACTTGTTTATTTGGAATTACATCTTTTATACCCAGGACTTACTCCTCATAATGCTCAGGTGACCTTATATGGTACTTGAGATTGAACTTAGATTACCTTAAGGCAAGTGCCTCACCTGCTGCACTATCTCTCTGGTCCCTATATTTACTTCTTTAATGAGTCTCCTATTTAGCAACTCAATAGACTTTTGGTTGATCTAGTGTTTAACTGTATGCACTGCCTGATTTACTACTCATGAATCAGGTTATTCAGGACATCATTGGATTTACAATAAATGAGGCTTAATACCAAATTTTACAATATTCTGGATTTTTTCAGCAGTCATAGCTAACAATGTATAGTTTGAGAAACAATCATTTTATTGTTAAATATCTCTACAAACTTTTTTCTAAAAAGTAAAAAAAATCACTTATATCATGTGCCAACTGGCTGTTTATAAACTAATTTATTTTGTAAACTATACAACATATAATTTAATTAAGGAAAACTTTGGAGACTTGACTTACAAAGTTGTTTTATAACTTTAAGACTATAACACTTTATACTCATCTATATTTATCATTTTATGTCTTCAAGTACTAGTATGGAGCAAAATCCATATATTTTCCATGTATTCTTTCCAGATGAGCTGCAATTAGACAACTAAATCTGTAATGCAATATAACATGGTCATATTAACCTAGTGATGCAGAAAAGACCATCTGTACCACCTTGGATATGATTAAACTATAGGAGCAACTGAATGCCTATGTGATCACTAATTTTAAAAAGGCAGCAAATTGTTTTTAAAAGAGGAGAGTAATGTGTCTGATAAAAAATGAAAAAAATTAAGCATTGACCTTCAGCATATTATAATAAGCTTGCAGAACTGATTTGTGAACAGCTTTATAACTCAATTCCATGTGCATTAAAAACTAATCAAATGACTTCGGTGTAGTTCACTGACTTTTAACTTGGCAATTTATTTGAACATATAAAAGTTGTTAGTAGAATTACGTTAGAATGCTTGCAAACTACTTGTCATGATGCACTGTTATTTAATCTGATTTGCACAGATTTCATACTCTCAGCTACAGTTTATTAATCCAGAGTTAATGTTGAATGCACTTGCAGTTTATCTGAATATTGTGTTATGTATATTATCAGAAAATAAATTTTATTTCAATTATATTTAATATTATTACTACCCTTTATAAGTGAAAGTATATATTAATAAATTAGCCTGCTTAAATCTGAAATGTATAATATAGTTATTTTCTTTAAGCTTCACTAGATGATAATTAGTTTGAAAACATTTTTATATATCTCTAAAATTAAATAGTGATTACTAAAAACCTCTGAAAAAGGTGATGTTAACAGTGAGTGTTATACTTAACTCTAAGGTATAATAAAATTTGCCATTTCTATGAGCTGCTGAGTTCTATTTTATCAAGCTTTTTTGTTCTGCAAATGTGTGTCAACACAATTCCAAGAAGCTAAGATTCTCTTACAATGGTTGTGCAATAAAATATTCTCATTTTTTGCATTGCAAAATTAAGTACAGTTTTTAATTTGTTCATGGAAATTATTTAACATGCTCAAGCATCTGTCAGAGCTGAAATTTGGTGAGCAAAGCACACGAAGATTCTAGATGTTCACTAAAGGAGAAAAATGTTTCACAGATGTGAAACTATTAACTATGGCAAAAGTTATTAATGGAAGAAAGGGGATATAGTATTAGTTATAGAGTCTTTGTTTTACATGCTCTCAAGCCATTTGAGTTACCAGCTCATAGATGATCCCCCCACACTCATTGCCTGGGATCACTCTTGAACACAGACCGAGGAATAATTTCTGAGTACCATGGTGTATGGCCCTAAAACAAAAACTAAATAAGGTCCAGTACAGTGAATAGGGTGCTTGCTTTGCATGAAGCCATCTGGTTTGATTTGTGGCACCCCATTTGGCCACCAAGGTCCACAAAAAGTGATCTAAGTAGAGTCAGGAGCAAGCCCTTTGCACCATTAGGTGTGATACCAACCATTCCCCCAAAATACCCAAATAATAAAGAAAGTGCTAATATATTTCAAATAAATAAAAGTTAATCCTTAAGAAATTACATTGGCCTTAAATCTAAAGCATGTGCTAGGCAGGAATAGTAAAAAGTACAAAACATAAAGGAAGTCCGTAATCTCAAGGTACAAACCTACATAGGAATTAAAAATAGCTATGAAAAATCAAAACAATAGGAAGTTATCATCACACACCCTTAAGAATGGATGTTTTAAAAAGAAGAAACAATAATTGTTATTAAGGATGGGTGGAGGGAAATTCCCTGGTATATAAAAAGGTACAACCACTATCAAAGAGTATTGTGAGTTATTTGAAAAATTAATATACCATATGATGCAGCTAGCTTATTTTTAGAATTTTTCTAATGGATATGGAAACATGACATATAAATTATGAAGAAATACATGTGCCTCATGTTCACCACAGTAGTTTCCACAATAGCTTAATGGAACTAACTTTAATTCTCTTTGACAGATTAGTGGATAATAATGTGTTATATGTACTTAATGGATACTACTTTTGAAAAAGATGAACTATTGCTATTTTTAAACAACTTGGATGGATCATGCTAGTATTATTAGTAAAATAACTTAGATGAAGGCAAACACTGTCTTTCAAATGGCATAAAGAAATATATGAACAAAAGTTTCTCAATATTTAGGTGGTCAAAACAAAACAGTGATTATTAAAAGGAAGAAGATGGAGTATGGCGAATTTTCAGGATTTGGAACAAAAAAAGAATAGTAAAAAATTCTTATACTTACAATAATACATCACTCTGAAGCATAATTTGAATTATTTCATAATGTAATAAGGAACCTCTTGAACACAATTTATCTATTTTTCCAATCCACACTAAATCCACAATGTAATCCACAATGCAAACCTTCTAGAATCAAGACAATACATTGCTTCTCTTCTTTTTATTCTCTTCCACTGGCAATATAATAACACCCTGTGTATATTCATTCAGAACTGCACTAAGTTCATTTCTATATATGTCTCTTTTATGCACAGTTCCCCATCCCTTCTTTTGCTTTCTAAACAGCACTACTCTTTTTCTAGTAAAAAATAATATATATACTGGAAAAAATACCTCATTGAAGTCATGTTACTAACCATTTATTCAGTTATTGTTACTATTGTGATATGTAGTATTTATCTCAAAATATTTTTCCATAATATCCCTCATTCTATGACTTAAGTCACGATTGTTTGTTTTATATTTTACTATTTCTATATTCATATTTTTGAATATCTATTTTTGGTATTAATGTTCTTTCTGTCTCCATTTGTAGGAAAACTTTTTGGTTTCAAGTTTCCTGGTCTACGAGTTCTTACTTACAGAAAGCAATCCTTGCCACAAGAAGACCCCGACATGGTAGTGATAGATTCTTCTAAACACAGTGATGATTCAGTGGCAATGAAGCACTTCAAGTCTCCTACAAAAGAAAGCTGCAGCCCTTCAGAAGCAGATGATACAAAAGCCTTGATACAGTCCAGCAAATGTTCTCCTTTGGTGAATATATCTGGACCACTTGACCATTCCTCTCCCAAAAGGCAATGGGACCGACTCTACCCTGATATGCTGCAGTCAAGTTCCCAGCTTACTCATTCTAGATCAAAGGAAAGCATTTGTAGTATAAGGAGGGCTTCTTCAGTTCATGATATCGAAGGATTCAATGTCCACCCCAAGAACATATTTAGAGACCGACATGCCAGCGAAGGTATGTTTGTTTGTTTTTTCTTTAAATATGAAAACATTTATTAGTGGTTTATTAAAGGTAACTGTTATACTGATTTTTAATATTTGCACTAAGTTACTATTTTAAAAGAACAAAAGTGAAATAATGTTATTAAAACTGAGTTCTATTGGGGCCGGGTGGTGGCGCTGGAGGTAAGGTGCCTGCCTTACCTTGCTAGCCTTGGACGACCGCAGTTCGATCCCCCGTGCCCCATATGGTCCCCCAGGCCAGGGGTGACTTTTGAGCACAAAGCCAGGAGTAACCCCTGAGCGTCACTGGGTGTGACCCAAAAACAAAACAAAAAAAAAAATTGAGTTCTATTGAGTTGTCACTGACTGCCCCTGCACATGAGTTGGTGTTTCTCCTAGTGATTTTGTCTGTGTATCTGAAATATTCTTATCAGAATTAGCTACCTATTATATATCATGTTGATTAATTATTGCTTATTATATGATATATACACATAGGTAATGACTTTACTATCTCAATTGTATTTAATTTATATTCATTCCACAAATAGTTAAGCTGTGGATAAATTGTTATAACAATCACAGGACTATTTTATCAATGTACACTATCCAAGGAAGAAATATATGAAGTGTACTGTGTAATATGAAATATATAAGTTAATTAGGGCAAATTGAGAATAGGTAATGGAAAGAAGTAAGATTTTGGTTAGGAAATTGGAGAAGGGATCTCTGAACCTCTGGTCTTTTTTTTTTTTTTTTTTTTGATTTTTGGATCACACCTGGCAGCACTCGGGGGATATTCCTAGCTCTACACTCAGAAGTAGCTCCTGGCAGGTTCTGGGCGATCATATGGGTTGCCAGGATTCAAACCACCATCCTTCTGCATGCAAGGCAAATGCCCTACCTCCATGCTATCTCTCCCCGGCCCCTGAAACTCTTGTTCTTAACAAAAACCTACCTAAGATCAAAGTATGAATTAATTTATTTATTCCAAATATTTTAAAATTCATATTTAAAATTAACTGGTAGTGAACATAGGGATGTTTAAAAGGCATTGACAAATTACAATTTATTGATGACTTGATCATAGAAAACATCAGTTAAATATGTACTAATGTGAGAATAAAGTAGATGATTGACACATATTACCTCACATTAAATTCTCCTAACAATCCTATGAACGAGAAACTATCATTCAAACCTTTTGATAGATGGGAAACTAAGATTTAGCTATGGTAAATAAACAGCTGTTCCAGAATTACATAAGCAGGTATTAGGTATTGTCAAAGTCTACCTTTAACTCAGCACTGTCTCCAAAGTCCATAATGAAACCATGCAGTGTTTTTCTATTTTTAATTTTTAAATTTATTTTAGGTACTGTTATTAACAATATTGATATGGCAGTTTCATATATAAAATTTTCTAGTTCCACACTCTACTTAAAAGTGTCTGTTTTCCTCTATAATTGTGTCCTCTCTTATACAACTTTCCCCTAACTCACCTGCAGTGATATGCTTCTTGCTAAAGACGAGGTCTCAGTCTAGGTTGCCTTCGGGGTATACATTATTTCCTTACTGTGTTTGTTTATATCCTAGGTGAGAGGATATTATTCTGTATCATAGCCTCTTTATTCAATTAATTGCTTTCACCGTGTACTCCAGATCCATCCATGTAGCAGTAAATTACATGATTTAATCCCTTTCTTTTAGCTAAGTGCTATTTCATTGTGATGCATACTATGGTCACTTTATTCAATCATCTCTTCTTGGATGTTTGAGATGTTCCCAGATTTGTGCTTGTGTGAATAGTACTGCAGTGGACAAAAGAGTGAAAATGTATTTCATGAATATAGTTATTGAGCCTTGAGATGTATATGCAATTATTAAATCTTATAAATATGATCAATTCTAGTTTTTTGAGAAGTGTCTATATTATTTACAAGAAAGATTGAACAAGTTGACATTCCCACCAGTAGTGAATGAGGACCTCTTTTTTCCTCACATTAGTGATACTACTAATTGTGTTCCAGTCTGACAAGTGTGAGATGATATCTCATAGTTACTTTTATTTGCATTTCCCTGATAAGTGAGCAGGTCATTCATTCCTTTAGCATTTGTCCACCTGTATGTCCTCTTTGAGGAAGTTACTCTCCAACTTCTCCTATTAATTTGAGGGGATTTAAAGAATTTTTCCTTGTAAAACTAAAAATGCTTTATATATCTTGAATATTAACATTTGTCTTGCCTATGGGTTGCTATTTTAGTCTGTTTATAAATATGTATGTATATGTATATATATTTGGTTTTTGCGTCACACCTAGCAGCACTCAGGGGTTGTTCCTGGCTCTACACTCAGAAATCACTTCTGGCAGGCTCAAGGGGACCATATGAGAGCCAGAATTTGAAACACTGTCCCTCTGCATGCATGGCAAATGCCCTACCTCCATGCTATCTCTCTGGCCCCTATATTTTTCTTTTTTTATTTTCTTTTATGTGTGTGGTTCAAAAGCTTTTTGTTTTGAGATACTGCTATTTGTGTATCTTTGCTACCACTTACTAGCTCAATGATATTCAGTGATTTTCTTTCCTTTTTTATGCATCTTGAACCCATTTATGAAGAATCTACTTAATCACTGAACTGTATCCAGGATAGCTGAGATTCAGCACCACTGTTGTATAGTTCCATTAAGCTCACCTTTTAAAATCCGATAAGTGTTATTTGCTCTTGTGTAGCCCATTCTTCTTATCTGTGATCATTATTCCTGGGAGGATCTATCAGAATCCAAGCTGCTTCTAAGTTTCTTTTAAATGTATACATTTGATCATGATATTCCTTAGTTTAGGATACTAGAAATTTTGTCAGATGACCGCCATTAGTTTTAAGGCTTTTGTCTAACCCCTGAAAAAGTCTCTCCTATCTTGAAGTCTTTCTCTTAAATGTGCACTAAATCTAATTTTCTCTAAAATATCTTGTGTATATTCTTATTTTATTAATTTGCTCTTCCATGAACTTGCCTTCACACGTTGTTATTCCTCACAGTCATAAATGTCCTTTTGAAAATATGAGAATCAAATAATTTTATACCTGAGTATAATATAACATAAAGCACCTATTATTTTATATCCTAAATAAATGTGTTTATTTTATATCATAGCATTAATTGTACTCTATGTTTTTTTCTGCTTATGTCCATAAATCCTAGTAGACATACAATTAACTATCTATATTGCTGTAAGCTCTTCAATTAGAGATGTTCTGGCATAGTTAGCGCTGTAGCCTTAATATTCTGTGCTTAAATTACCTATTTTATAGAAGAACCTCAATAAATATTAATGTAACATTGAGAGAACAATCTCTTAAATTATGCTCTATAACTACACACTTCAGGAAATACTGGTTTATCTATCCTATAATACTCTGAAATTTAAAACATAATTTTAGAATTAAATCTTATAGAGGACATTATTGAAAAGTCATAATAGATAAGGTATAAAAGATGAATAAAAATGTAATGTCAGAAGAGAAGAGGCAAATTAATATCACAGAAACAGAAGACTATATTCTCTGTTAGTTTTCAGAAACTCCATTTGGCACAAGAGCAGTGAGCAATCCCTTTGATTGTATCCAAATGGAGTCTGAAAGGGTTAAGAATAAAGAATTAGGAGCCTGAGAGGTGGCATTAGAGGTAAGGTGTCTGCCTTGCAAGCACTAGCCAAGGAAGGACCTCAGTTCGATCCCCTGGCGTCCTATATGGTCCTCCCAAGCCAGGGGTGATTTCTGAATGCTTAGCCAGGAGTAACCCTGAGCGTCAAATGGGTGTGGCCCCAAAACAAAACAAACAAAAAAAGAATAGAGAATGCAGACACTTTGATAAAAAAGAAATACAAATGGCCAAAAGGCACATGAAAAAATGCTCCTCGTCACTAATCATCAGGGAGATGCAAATCAAAACAACGATGAGATACCACCTCACACCACAGAGATTGGCCCACATCTCAAAGAATGAGAATAATCAGTGCTGGCGGGGATGTGGAGAGAAAGGAACTCTTATTCACTG